>BQNB010005725.1:0-35351 GCA_026074375.1 Tanacetum coccineum | reverse complement strand
ATGGTCCCTAAGCCTAACTGGTCCTCACCCGGATCCATAAGCCCAAAACCCTAGCCCATTACTCTTTTTATAAACCTCAAGGACCATTTATGTAAATTATAAAAGTCCACTTATACCTAAAACCTTTATAAACCAATCACAAGGACCCAAATTGCCAACTCCCCAAAGTTCAAACCCGTTTTACCTTCTTTCAGTTATAAAAAAGGGCGCCAAATGGTTACTGTTCATTCGTCTTCTCAAAAATTACCCAAGGTCAAAACGATAGGGCAAATGTAAATTAAGGGTTCTATTGGTCAATTCAAGGGCTCTACAACGAAATGGCAAGGACAAAGTTGTCATATCAAAGGCTCTCATTAGCTAACCCTCAAGCTCTAGGCCACGTAAGCTATGGAGAAAGCACAAGGGTGTGTGGGTTTTGCACTTAAGCCTCTCACAGAAGTAACACAAAGGTCACATCAAGGATTGCCAGCTTGGCAATCCATGTGATCCCAAGAAATGATCCAACGGCTTACAATAGCCCTCCAATGATTGGGAAATGAATGGCAGTGATTTATGATGCAAGCAAAGGCCTAGAATGTTCAGCTTTGGACTATAAATAGACCCTCTCATCACACACACAGGAGTCCCCTTTTTTTTTCCTTTCTAGATTTTTAGCCTAGTATAGTTTTTAAGCTTAATGTAATTTTTAAATCAGTTGTAATTTCTTTAAAGTAATGTAATTCAGCTCTTTTTAATGAAATTTAGTTTAAGTCATTTATAAGTTCTCTTTTCTTTTTATTCATAAGCTCTCTCAATAAGCCAAATTTTCTCAATAAGCTAATAAGCTTATTTTAAGCCCTTTCAGTCTATAAGCTGAAATAGAGCTTAATCAATTCAGAATTAATCCTATTTAAACCTTAAAACAGTTTAACTTACATTTACCATGGAATTTATTGGACTTATGAGCTTAATGGAAGGGGGGTCAAAGTTGGATGGACTCCCATGGACTTTTACCCTAGCTTATTATTAAGCTAGGGAGCTTGAAGCTGCCTTTAATTAGGTACTCTTGTTTAGCTAGAGTAATTTGTAAGTTTCTCTTTGAAAACCTTTAATTCTAGCTTTAAATAATTATCTTATTGCTTACTTAGTTTAGATCTGCTTATTACTTATTCTGTCTACTGATTTGTGCTTTATTGAGTTTATTTGTGCTTATTATAAATCTCTTAGCATCTGTTTTTAGTTTTATAGTAATTAGATCATGGTGTTTTCATTTCTGTCATAAACCTTAAAAAAACCAAAAATAGCTTAAATCCTAGATTAGTACTTATTTAGTTGTTAATTTAGGTTAATTAAGTTAGTTATAAGCTAGAAAATATCTGGTTATCTAGTTTTGATCAATGGATTTGCATTTCAAAGCTTTTCCTAAATCTGTCATGTCCTAAAGGGGTGTTTGGTTTAAGTTAATTTGACCACAAAAAGTCAATGACATTTGGGCAAATTACTTCAAGCAGCTGAGTTTTTCTTAAATAACAAGTTTCCAAAAGATTTCAAAGTTTAGTTTGCTGATTTTCAAAAGTTATGGCTTATAATGATGACTCCAGCACCAGGGTACTTTTAGGGTTAAAGTTAGATGGCTTATTTTTGAGATAGGGACTCTAGGCTTTGATTGTGCTTAAATCTAGTTTTAACACACTCATTTGAGAGTGTATAGAGTAGTGGTAACCACTAGGTTGCCTGCACTCTTGTTCTTTGTGGTATTGCCAATTGCACCAGCAGTACTAACATTAGTTAGTACTGCTGATACTTAAGCCCCAAAAAGTAGTAGTAACCTTTAGGAGTGCCTGCACAAGTGTGTGCTTGGTTTACCAATTGCACCAGCAGCACTAACATTAGTTAGTATTGTTGATATTTAAGCCCCAATTTAAGCCAGCAATTGTAGGATTTAAAAGCTTATAGTCTAGTAGATTGTAGAATAGATATAGTTTAACAAAGATTAAAACATTTTTTTTTCATTATCAGCTTAATTTGTCAGCTTAATTTTGCTCTTAAAAAGTCTTAAAAAAGCCAAAAACAGTAGCCATAAGACTTAGCTTTTAAATTGAAGATTTCTAGCTTATAGGTTTAGAATTTTTAGGTTAGATTAGTAGTTTATAAGCTGATTACGTAGTCTTCTAAAGCTTAGGTCTCAATTCATCTTATTGAGCTTTTGTGCTTGATTTAATTTTGTGCTTTTAAGTGTTCTTTCTGAGTTTAGCATTTTAATCATCAATTTTAGTGGGCTTTAAGTGTTTCTAGCTTAGGTTTCTTTTCATTCTTAAATTAAGCAACTTATAAGGTATCTAGAACACTTTTTCTTTTTAGAATTGAGCTTAATTTGAGTATAATATAGCTGTCTAAGTAAAAATAAGCCCAAACACTAACTTTCTGAGGACAACTTATAAATAAGATCTTTTAGAGCTTATTAGTGGTTTTAAGCCCATATAGCTTTTGTTAAAGTTGTTCTTGCCAGCTTATTCTCCAACTTTGCTCTTTTAAGTTTTTCCTAAAAAAGCATTTTTTAAATCTCAACTTATTTTTAGGCTTTAAGGGACTTAGGGAGTAATCGGGCTTGGCCTCAGGGTAGGTTTTGTAATTTTGAAATTTGCTTGTTAACTCAGTTAGTTCCCCGTTTGTCCCTTTGTGTTCACTGTTAGTCCTTTAAGGCTTTGCATAGTTAGTCCCTAGTTAGTTAAATAGTTAGTTTAATTAATTTTAATTAGTATTTAGGTTTAGTTTTTAATAAGTTTAAGGGTTTTAGCCGTACAATAGCAACGTACCTTTTGTTAAAGTTGCTTAAAAAGTTGTTTTTATTCAATTTCAGCTTTTAGTTTTTCAAAAAGTAAAAAAATAGTGCAAAAAGTGTGGCTTTTCCTGCCTCGAATCCACGACCTCTCACTTATAGACCCAGTGCCTTAACACTATGCTATAATAGCTCATCCGTTCTCTCTTCCTTTCATTAAATCTTTATACACAATTTGGCCTATTAAGCCAAATAAGCTGTTAAGCTTATTTCGTGGCTTATTCTATAAGCTACGACTTAGTACTTATTTTTCCTAGGATTCTTATAGCATAAGCTATTTTCCGTATTTTTTCTAGAATTTTTACTCTAAGTTTAGTATTTTTAATCTTTTATTTTCTTTAAAAACTTTAAAAAATCATAAAAAATAGAAAATAAATCAGAAAAATAAAAATCTTTTTTATAAAATTTTCTTTTAATATAAAGTTTGTAGGAAAATTAGTTTCACTTTCGTAGGGTCGATTTTGCAAAAATTCACTTTTTAAAGAACGGGTTTCGTTCCCATTTTCGGTTTTCAATTTTTAACTCTCGTTTTAACTCCGTTTTCGTTCTAGTTTTTTTTAAACTTCGTTTTTAGTCAATTAGAATACATTTTAAAAGAAAAACAAAAATTAGGTTTAATTTTGTAGAATTTAGGTTTTTGGCCTTAGTTTTAGTGTCCCGTTTCGCGTTTTTAATACAATTTTGAAATTGTTGTTTTTTTTATTTAGTAGAAATAGATTATCAAAAATATCTTTGCTTCATTCAAATCAGAATCCAAGCTTAAACAAGGTTTCAATTTCACTAGTCGTTGGGGAAACGACCCGGGTGATCATATTTACCCGGTTAAATATACGTATTATATATTATATTATATATATTTTTAAGAGTGAATTTTCCTTAGGGAATTTTCTTAATTGCTCTTTGAAGTATTATATTTTATATATATTTTGGGTATATAAAACTTCAACACCAATAACCAAGTGCCATTTTTAACCAACGCATTATATTCATCGTACATAGCATTACGCCAGTTTGGGTCCTTTAAGGCGTGAGACAGATTTTTAGGGATAGGCGAATTAGAAGAAGTATGTAGAGACAAGCGATCAATAGGTTTGAAAATGCCTGATTGCGACCGAGTGATCATGGGATGAGTACGAGGAGGTTCGTGTATAGTTTCATTATTTGGCTGGGGATTTGGAAATTCAAAAGTCGGTGGTGGTAGTTGACTGGTTTGATAGGCCGAACTAGATGGGTTACTAGCGTGGTTGTGAGCTATCGAAGTTGGGAGGGTGGATTGAGGTGAAGGTGATGGGTCAATAGGAGTTGGGCCTTGGGGTGTTGGGCTCTACATTAAGGATGGCCGTATTGTTGGGCTGATTCGTTTTGTGAGTTAGGGGAGGTATAAAGGCTGATGCGAGGGTGTTTAAGAGGGGGGAAGGTGTAGGGTCAAGGAAGGTGTAAGAAGGCGGGGAGGAGGGTGTCATAAAACGGTATGGAAATTAAGTTTCATCAAAAGTGACGTGTCTAGAGAGGATAATTTTATTTGTTTCGAGGTCTAGGCTTCGAAAACCACGATGGTAAGCGGGGTTGCCCAAAAATATACAAGGAGTGGCTCGTGGAGCAAGTTTGTAAGGGGAGTGAAGGTGAGGGTAGCATAGACACTCGAATAGTCGTAGGTGGAAATAATCGAGTGGTTTGTTAAAAAGGCGTGTATAAGGTATTTCATTGTGAATTGCGGTAGAGGGTAGAAGGTTAAGTAGATAGGTGGCCATATGGAGAGCCTCGACCCAAAAGGTGGGGGGAAGGTGTGCTTGAAAAAGTAAAGTGCGAATGATATTGTTGATTGTTCGTATCATTTATTCCACCTTGCCATTTTGTTGGGATGTTTTGAGGCAAGAGAATCTAAGTTGAATGCCATGTTTGGCAAAGAGGGTGTGAATTCGGTTGTTATCAAACTCACCACCATGATCACATTGGAAGCTTTTTATTTTGTATTTGAATTTTTTTTAACATAATTATGAAAGTGCAAAAATTTATCAAACATGTCAGACTTTAAACGAAGAGGGTGTATCCATAGGTAATGAGAGAAATGATCAAGGAATAAGACATAGTATTTAAAACCACTAGAACTAATAATGGGAGATGTCCATAAATCAGAATGAATAATATCAAAACAATGTTCGACAATAGAATCCGAACTATGAAAGGGAAGCTTCACATGTTTGCCAAGTTGGCAAGCATGACAAATATGTAAAGATTTTTCTTTATTACATGAAATAAAACGACTAGAGACAAGCAAACGTAGCACTTGATCACCCGAATATTCGAGGCATTGATGCTACGTGGAAGCACTTGTCTAGAGAAAAGCAGTGGGAGAAGTTGACGGCTTGGTAACTGGATAGAGATCGTCCGAGTTGTCACATCGAAAGAGGATATGACGAGTCAAGTAATCCTTCACAGAAAAACCAAAGGCGTCAAATTCAATAGTACAATTATTGTCCCTAGTGAACTGACGAACAAAAATGAGATTTTTAATTATATTGGGGGTTACAAGAACATTATGAAGATGAAGTCGGCGATGATGGGAAGGAATAATGCTATGGCCTGTGTTGTTGACGGGAATAAACTTGCCATCACCAACGTGAACATATGGAAATAAGCGTTTATCAAAAATGGTATTAAAATTACTTGCATTAAAATTTAAATGAGAAGAGGCACCTGTATCCAAGTGCCAAGTCGGGTCTTGCAGCGGCATAGTGCTAAGCACACTTGGTATAGTAGTAGGTTGGGATGCATAAATAGCTAGAGCGGGACCGAGTATACCTTGACCGGGATGCGACAATCTGTAATGCAATTGTGGTGTAAACTGTTGAGCAACATTAGTCTTGTGGGCCACATATTAGGCTAGGGTACAGGTGAACATATTGAAATATAGTGATGTGATATACCTTTTTTTGACCAATCGATTAAACTATTGATTTTATTTTATATGAAACCAAGTAAAGTCAACAATGACTGCTAGAATTGAAGATTTAGGTAAAGAAAAGATAGAAAAAAAGATACAATTGGAGATGATAGTACTTGAGAGATATAGCGAGAACTTAAGGAGAGGGTCGAGTTTCTAGAGAGAAATTAGGAGAGGATCAGTTTTTGCTCTGATACCATATTAAATGGTGAAACTTTGTGTGTGCCATTTCATTCATCATTCGTTATAATTTATAGGGATACAAGACTATGTGGATAGACAACTAATTAATGCTTGACAAGATAATGATGACTAGATAATGACTAACAACTAATTGATTGACTAATCAATTTGACAACTAATTATTGATTGGATAATGATAATCTGCGATGCTAACCGTTAAATGTCCTAGACAAGGCTTGAATCCACAACCATTTAGTTGATGAGTTTCACCTAACATGAGGTATCATTGGGACGCAAGCTCTTTAGTGTAATCCACAATGCTTACAATGTTAATCTAGTGGGATGCAAGATACAATGTGCGGTCGGGATGTGCTGAGTAACAATTACTCCCTCATTTCTGGAAAGAGTGTCAAAAAAATTAGACAAATTATGATACAAGCAATTAATGTAAATTTTAATAAAAAAATTAATGAATATATTAATTGATTAACAGAACAAAATAGAATAAAAACAATTATTTTAACTTTCTTGATTTGAAGCACTTTCTTTGAGACAAACAAAAATGGTAACATGGACAATTAAAATAGGACGGGAAGAGTCACCGCATTTTGTTTGACAACTTGGCCTAACTAGCCTTAATTTTGGTTAATTTTTGGCCGGTGAGAAACAAAAGTTAAGCTTAAAATGCTAAATTTTTGGTCAATGAAAACTCAGATTTATCTGGTATGAAGAATTTTAAAATCTGAGACCCATAGATTGATAGTTATATACATGTGTTGTTACTTGTTGTGAAACATTTCATAATGTTTTAAATATCGTATGTATTTATAAGATACATAATATATGTTTGTTAAAATTAGTTGTTAGATGTAAGCTGGCCAGAAGCTGTTGTATGCTTTTAGTTGAGGTTATACGAAAATGTTTATGAACTTATTTGTGGTTGTAAATAGCTAATTATAGATATAAAATGATCAAGATAAATTAAAAAGACATGTGACAAAAACTGGATGTATGAGAAAAGAAACCATTCTGTTTGAGTTACTGTTTATAAATATATCGAGCTTGAACATATTCTAACCCGTTTTCCCGTAAGGTATGTTGTTAAGTTACTTTTTTTACCTAGTTAATGATAACATACTAGCAGGCCCGGATTTAAGCACGTGCAGGCTGTGCAATGGCACAGGGCCCCCCATTTTCTTAGGGCCTCCAATTTATGGATCTGTAACATTGATATAAACTTATTTATGTATGTTTTAATCCAAGTAAATGATGTTTTAAGATGGAATAGACACGTTTTACAGCGTTGGAAATTAGTTATTCGAGTCTACAATGGATAAATAAAGTTTAGATGTCGTTTTTGGTGGTGTAAGTACGAAAGTGATGTGTTCCTGCGAGGAAGATGACACAAAAACCCAAAACTTTGGTGGTAATTTCAAGTTCAGCCCTTTTAGTAATTTATTTAACATCTTTTGTGAAAAGTCAAAACAACAAAGGTACCCATGGGACCACAAATGCTGTATTTTTTTAACCCGAATTATTTTATAATTATTCTTTATATCATCATATGAATAATAGATATTTAACCCATAACTGTATTTTAAGAAAATACTACACACTTTCAAAACATAATTAGAAATGATATTTAGAATTATAAATTTAGATTTGTTTATGAATAAAACAATGGATTCTGATATTGAAAAAATGAAGAAAAAAACAACCATTGACTTGCTAAAAGAGGCACACAAATTTACGACTTTTGTAGTAGATATTCGGGTGTTGTTAAACGTCTACAACGTAATAAGGCATAACTTTCATAGGGCTTCCGAAATTCACGGGACGGCCCTGCATACTAGCATATACACTAACGAGAATTAACCAACTAAATCAATCAATGCAACGCAAATAACTTAAATATTTAGGACATGAAGTTACAACTTGCATGAGAAATAAACTATCTGCTTCTGAAATTACCATACGTGAACTCTTTATTGAATCATAAAAATACACATAAGCTAGTCTGATCCCCACCCAAACTCTAATTGGATAATTGGTAAAATAGTGCATGAGAAATACTGTAGTACATAGTGTATACATGTGAAGTTGTATTATAGCACTTTTTTTTGGTAAAGGGTTACCCCGATAAATTTTATTACACCAAAAAACAATTAAGTACAAAGGATGAAGATGAGTCCCACATCCCACCTGTTACATAGACAAACAACATCCTTAGAGGAAGCAACACAACTTGATTAGACCTATAAAAGAAACAATGATTCAAGAAAACTATTTCTTCTTACGACCTCTAACTTTAATATCTAAATTATCACAAATAGATTGAAACTTTTCAGGAACTTCCTGACCTTCATACATATCATCATCATATGGGTTATAGTCGTAGTCAGCATTCTTGTAAGTTTCCTCCCACTGCTCTAACAGACTATTAGTACCATAGCCATCCTTCTTAGCAAAAAAACTAGCTATTTCATTATCAACTGAAGCAACTTCATCCTCACTATCATAATCTCTTGAATAATAAACATTTTCTAAAGTTTTTCCCTCATCATTCACAAAAGTAACTTTTCCATCAATAATCAATCTTTCAATCTTATCAATTTTCTCAACAATAGGAGTAGTAATAGGACTACTAGAACTTACATTCCAGAATGAAGATCCACTAGAATTAGCCTCTTGACTAGCCAAATTTGAAGCCCCCCTATTGGTACCCAAGTCTACATCATTTTCAACCGAGTTAAGCACATCAAATGGGTTTGACTTACTAACCTCTTTAGTAGGCTTCACATTTTTCTTCTTATTTCTGCTAGTGTTAGTAGTAGGTTTTTTAGAAACAGATTGATAAACTTATTTTTCTAGTTTAAATCCCGCCTTCGGACCAACCGGAACACCTCTAGGAGTTTCACTAGGCTTCTTTAAGTTCTTCGCCTCACCAACACCCATATTCTTGGGACATTCCTCCTGAATATGACCAAAAACCTTAAAACATGCACACCTAGGAGGTTTCCACTCATACTCAACACTAATATTATACGTATAAAAGCCCTCCCCAATAATTTTTGGAGTAGCCAACACAATGGTATCTTTCAACTACACATCAGCTCGAAGCTCAATCGTTGCTCTCGCATAGCTCGACCTGTCCTATGATTGCATGCACATATCAGAAGTGTAAGAGTCAAGCATTAAAGGAGTACCAATTATAGTAGGGATGTCACTCAAGCCATCCTCGCTAAATGCTGTCATGAGGACACCATGGAGTTTAACCTAAACTGGAACATTACAATCATCTTCTTTCAATAAGTTCAAATCTGAATGCTATTTTTTCAGAATAAGCAAATTATTACGAATAAACCATAGACTATTTTCAAGAATTGCATCCAACCCATCCATAGAGCTAAACTGGAAAGAGAATGACCTGGTAGACGAGTTAAGCATTGATTTAACCCTAATTGTTTCTTACATAGTTAGCAACAACGAGGTAAGTCACCCGCTTTTCCAAAAAGAAACCATAGGCCGTATTCGCAAACTGTTCACTAATAGCTCTAATACACTCTACTGGAACAATCACAGCAGCCCCGTTTCCCGCCTGAGTAATTAAAGTGCAAAAATTCATACTTTTCTTACTTTTATCACCAGTAAATAATTTAGCATACGAAGTAGGCGCGAATGAAATCGGAACTGTAGGTGAAACAGTAGCATTAACATTTGCAGTAGGTTTCAGAGTACCACCATTACCCAAACTATGATCACCACCATTACCATCACCATTCCCACCATACCCAAATTCGTTAACCGAACCAGTACTATTACCTGATATAGTAGATAAACCATGGTGTTTCTCCTTTAATCCTCTCCCCCCACCCCGTTCTGATTTAAAAATCCAAGTTCCATTCCATACACATAAACGCCCTTCAACTTAGCAGCAGTACTACCCTAATAGCAACTCGCACAAACCAACAATCAACCCAAAAATTCCACAAACCCTATACGAAGCAAACAACAGACCAAACAAACAAAATTAGAAACCCTAAAACGATTTTGCGGTCATTTTGGGATCTCTAAGTTAAAGTAACCTTGAATCTGCTTAGTAGATGTATGAGTAGATCGACTTAATCATAAGACGACCGCCAGTAGAGATTGATCAGTAAGAGAAACCTTAATGTAGCGATTAGAAGGAAAGAAAACCCAAAAACTCAAAAAACAAACACGACAAACACAGGAAATAAAAAACCGATTAAACAGAGAGAAGAGAATATCACAAACGCGTTAATCTCAATCATACGTAACCAGTGATTGGAACAAGTGAGTCAATTAGTTTTTAGGTTAGGGTTTTTGTGTTGAGTCGTCAGAATCGCCAAAGAGAGGAAGAAGGGTTTCGCTTTCCATAAAAAATATATTCTACCACTTTGGAACAGAACACAAGCCTTGGACACCTTCTTAGCATTAGGATATAAAATGTACGCCTTTAGGCTTGGATTCTTTATGTACTGGCACAAACATGGTCTCTGCTCTCTCATCTTCACGCAACACTGCTTTGACGGTGGTGACGATGATAAGATTGCGACAACGCATGGCGCTAGCTGCGTAACTTGGCATGTCACCACGTTCGTCGCCTGTGGTCCTGTAAAGATCATTATCAGGATTGTTGCTAGCGTGAAACATACTACTGTATATGTAAATGGTCTCATTTTTGCTCTATAGTGTGTTTTCTTAGGTGGTGGGTTGCAATGGGTAAGCCACTCTTGCATCAATTTATAGGCATAACGGTTAGAATAGAAAGTCATTTTTCTATATATTTTAATTTAAAAAGAGAACAACTTTTATCATTTTTATGTGTAAACACGGGGCCTTGATCCCGGCCACTATAAAAAGGCTTAAAATAAAAATTTTAAACTAAGAGTTGTTAAGATTAATATAATTCTGGAACGCATAACTAGAGGGGCTCATTATTTCATTTCTTATATTTTAGTTTAGCTTTGAGAAGTTATGTTGCTAAGGTTGATAAGATTGGAAAAGTTAAAGGGACAAAGCTGGACAATGTTGATTCCTAAGCTACTATATAAAGACTCAGGTTATGACTTTTAGGTCATAACCTATCTATGTCCATTTCTTTCTAAAATCATACGCTTCATTCTCTCTCTAAAAGTTGTATCAGATATCTTGTTGTTTCAGTTTCATTAAAAAAAGAACAATAACTAATTAGGTGATTGAATCACACCTAATTAGCAGTGGTGATTTGGTTTTGATACTTGATTAAGATCAAGTCTTGTGATCTGTTTATTTGAGAGATATTATATTTCTTGAATTAAGATTCAAGAACATTGTTCTTTTTTAATAAAATTTGTTCATGGTATTAGAGCAAGGTCTTCCTTCTTGCTTTGGATTTTAAAATTATGGTTTCAAATTTTTTTAGGGGTTTTGATATTAAATAGGTTTTTTGGTCAATTCACGATTGTTAATTGATAGATCTTGGTTTAATTGGAAGTTTTTTGGAAAAATGTCTAATTTTTAAGAAAATTAGGGTTTGGAAATTTGAGGCTTTTGATCTCTAAAGGCTTCTTGGGTTTAATTGACTATTTTTAGTTGATTTGTTAATATTCTTGGTTGACTTCTAGAAAGTTCAGGAAAAACCCTAATTCTTAAAATTGAGGTTTGGATTATTTGGGTATTAAGATTCTGGGTTCTTACTTTTCCTTTGACTAAGTGAATCAAAGGAAAGTAAGGTGGTCTTCCACTGGTTATTGCTGATTACGTGCTTTGTAACACCTTTTCTCTATTTTCTGATTTAATATTTCTGTATTAGATTGCTGAAGGATGGGTAGAGGCACTATTGAGAAGTTGATTGGTTGTTGTGGGGTTGTTTGTGTTTAGTATTAATTTTGTTCTTGAATAAGCTATTCAGCCCTTGACCTACCACTTAGGTAGCAAGGAAGCTTGAGAACTTCTTTAGCTTATTCTTGTTCTTTGATATTTTATGTTGTTATCCGTTCTTGTCAATTTTTTTATTGCTATCAAGATGTCTGTTCATGGTTATACTCATGATGAATTTGATGTTGAGGATGATAATAATATTACTCTTATTACTAAGCTTGATGTGAAAGGTCCTTTGTATTTACATCCTAATAATTCTGCTACATTGACTGTTGTTTCTGTAAAATTAAAAGGGACTGAGAATTATCAAGTTTGGTCATGTGCTATGTTACTTGCTTTAAAGGGTAAAAATAAAACTGGCTTTATCGATGGTTCTTGTAGAAGGTCTAATACAAATGAAGTTTTAGGGAAACAATGAGATATAGTCAATGCTATGGTTTTGGGGTGGATTTTAAAATACGAGGAGCTCTTTCTTGGTAATTTTTTTCAAAAAGAGCTAAACATTTTTGAGAAGAACTTAAACAGACATATGATAAAGTAGATGGATTTGTGACTTTTAGTTTGCATCATAAAACTCATACTTTGAGTCAAAATAAGTCTTCTATTACTGATTATTATCATAGACTGAATGCTCTATGGAAGCACTTTGATGCTTTGATTGAGTTGCCTAGATGTACTTGTCATGTTGCTGATTATTTTAAAAAACATAATTAGTGAATGAAGTTAATGCAATTCTTAATGGGTCTTGATGATACATACATGCAAATTAGAAGTTTAATTATTTCAAGGGAAACTCTTCCTGATGTTAAGAGTGCTTATGCTATAATATCCAGTGAGGAATCTCATAGAGTTGCCTCTTGTTACATGTCTGGAACCTTTTAAAGGTCACAGACTTCTGCATTTGCTGTTAATACTTCTAATAGAGGTAATTGTCAGAGGTCTCAGACCTCTGCAAGTTTCTCTATACCTTTTAATGATAACATACCTAATGATAATGGGAATAGGAGAACTGCTGGGGGTTATGCTTTAGTTTGTGAGAATTGTGGTTTTAATGGTCATACTATTGACAGATGCTTTAAGATAATTGGATACCTTACTGATTTTGGTAAAAAGAAAGTTGTATCAAATTTTAAAGGAAAAAATGTTTCTAATAATAACTTTTTAAGATCTAGTTCTTCTAATGGGTTTTTAATGAACAAATGGCTACTCTCATTTCATTAATCAAAAAAACTTTGTCAGTAGAAAAGGTGTTCATGCTAGTATGGCAGGTACTTATATGAATTCCAGTAGCTTGTTTAATAAGAATTTTGAGAAATTCATTTGTTCTAACAATATAATGCACTCAAAACTAGTTCTAAGGGGTTAATCACTGATTCTAGGGCTAATCAACATATAACCTACACTGATAAGAATCTTGTTAATGTCATTGATGTTTCTTACTTGATAATTTAGGTTTCTTATCACAATGGGACTGAGGCCTTTATCACTAAAATTAGAAATATGCCATTAACTAATTACTTGACCTTATATGATGTTTTGGTTGTGCTTGAATACTGTTATGTGCATAAAGTTGCTAGAGATAGTAAATTGGTTATTGTTTTTGATGAAATGAACTGCTATGTGTTAAACAAGGATTTAAGGGCAGGAAAAATTATGGGGACTTACAAACAAATTGGTGGGTTATACTACTTTAATGGAAATCAAGGTATAGAATTTAAGAATTCCGAGAATAACAATGTATGTTTTTTGTAACACCCCCAAAATCACAATGTAGCGGAATACCACTTGGGGTGCCACTTCATAGTATAAAGTACTAGCTACAGAAAACAACTCTAAGTGAGACGTTTTGAAAAGTCAACCATTCGATAATTTTTATAAAATATCAGAGTTACAAAAGTTCCATTTGCAATGCAATAGAAAACATTTTTAAATCGTTTGTCGAATGGTACTCAAATCATAAAGCCTTTAAAAATATTTATATCCGCGCGACTTGAATGCTCTAAATGCTCAGCTAGCAATATAATAGCCTGAGAAAATACATGCAAAAACGTCAACAATAATGTTGGTGAATTCATAGGTTTTAATCATAAAAAAGTGATTAAGTAAATAAAGTAATGTTGTTGAAATCAAGTATAGTGCTCCAATGAGCAGTTTAGTGGACCACAATATTTAAGTAATGTAGACAGGTGAAACACATTCACCATATTCAAAAGTAAGTATTATTGCACTAAGCTAATGACATGGAATCTTAACATGTGTTATGTGAGAGAATTGATGTTGCAGACACCCCAAGTATTTTTCTCCCCGAGAGTTGGTGTTGCCAAACACCTAAGTAATTTTCTCCCTGAGAGTTGGTGTTGCAAATAACCAAGGATTAACATATGTTATGAGAGGGAGATGGTGTTGCCATACATCCATGTTTTTTTCTCTTAGAGTTGGTGCGGCTAAACACCCAAGTATTTTTCTCTAAGAGTTGATGTTGCCAAACACCCAAGTATTATTTCAATTGTAAGTGCGTCTGCTTGATGTGGCATAAGTTATTGAATACCCAGAAGGGAATTGTCAGTCCAAATAGCTCTATTCACAGCATTTGCGCTTACATAAAGTAACTAACGGTTCATGATTCGGAGGGGACTTAAATGGCAGTAGCGACACTTAGGCAATAATATCAGGCATTAACATCATGCATAACATACGGTTTTTAAATACTTGTGCCACATTTAAAACAAATAATGTGTTTAAAACTCACGGTTTCATATATAGGTATTCAATGATCTCAAATCATGTAGTAAGCAAATCAAGCTTTAATAAGTTCATAAGTAAACAACCATGTATCACACATGTATTAGAAGTCATGTAGTAAGCAAGTAAAAGCTTTAGTAAAAATAGTCATGTAACGCTTAAGTAGTAAAATCAATAACTTTACTTAGTAAAACGAGCATGTATTCTCACCTCGAAAATAGTTTATCAAAACTATTAAAAGAGAAAAAGGCGGGGCTATGAACTTACTGTAAGTGGAAGTATCGAACGAGAAATTCTACATAGAAAGAACGACGACAACGCCTCACCCGCGACCTATAATAATGGTGTGCGTATTAGAAGAATATAACTTATAAGAAAAATGCATAAATTGCACACATAAATAAATATATATATGTATGTTTTCTACATATGTATAACGTTATACCATAGAATCCATGTGCGCGCCTCAACTTCTTATTAATACATTCTAAGTTTTTCTGATTTTGTCCCATTTTTCCAAGTCAATTGACAACCTTTAAAGAAATACTAAACGACCTCAAACGCCTTCCATACTCCATTTCTAACAACCTCAACGTGTTTATAACCTACTGTATTTTTCCTAAAAATGTTTGACAAGTCTAACTATTTTTCAAAAATTTAAAGATCCGAAGTGTCCGGAAAAAGACCTGATGTAACCACTTGAAAGTTGGGCTTGACCTGACCTATTTAGACTCCTCAATAAAATCTAGAAAAATTCTAGAAAATCCTAAACATCATGAACTTGCTACAGTAGAAATTTCATTAATTAAAAAAGATGTTTTGATATGGCTGTTACCCTCACAAACACAACCCAGAAAATTTTCCCCAAACGTACATTTGACAATGAATCTCGTAAAATCATTTTAACTAACCTCTGCTCACTCTTAATTCATGAAAGCACTTTGGTTGGAAAGTAGAATCTCTATAGTTATTTTTAGGGTTAAGAAAATCAATAAAAGCTATCCGGATGGCGGAGTTATGACTCTCACAAAACGACCCCAAAATCTGCCCAGAATTCTATTCTGAATTTACAACAATCAACTCAACCAAACGCACCCATATGCTAACCTTTATACCCAATTCGATTTTAGACACAACCGAGAGCTTATGTATGACTTATTTGTTATAAAATAGTTCTCGTTATAATATTTCAAGTTTAAACGGTTTCTACTACGCCAAAGGATCATTCTTAAATTTTTTACCAAATTTGACTTTTTAAAATATATGATTTTCCTAAGTTTGACTTATCAAAAATGACCCGCCAAAATGCGTTATTAAATATGGGTATACTAGTGTTTTACATAGAGCGACATTTCAGACACTTTTCAGTTATACCCGAGACCTAAAACTCGACCGAACATGATGAAAATACTCTTACAAAATTCTGTACAAACCATGTTTTTCTTAAAATAATGTAGTATATATTTCTAAGCTTTTGGACCCGTTAATATGCGTTTTTAGACTTAGATATCAATATGGAAAAATAAAACAGCATTTTAAACAACTTTTTAGTTATTCTCGAGACCCAAAACTCAACAAAAAATGACTAAATTGCCCCTACGAAAATCTGCACAAAACCTCCATATCCAAAGTGTGCTGATTTTTTTACCCATTTTCAAACTTCAAATTGCTCTAAAAACTTCATTTTTGAGAATTACGGAACCCATGATATAGCGAATCAAAGTTAGGGACGACCTCTATCATGTTCTTATGCCTAAAATAAGATTAAAAATATTTTCGACACCCAAAAGGGGCTGTCCGATTTTCTACACTAATTGTCCTAACCCGAAACCCTTCCAAACGCGCTTTCCACTTCACCACAACTTCACAATATGCCTAATCTAACCTATCTCCGTCATCTAAACCATTTTCAATCATCCAAATTCACTCAATCACTCAATCGAACACATGCACAATGATCCATGGATTCCAATTGTAAAATTAAACACATGCATACAACATAGAAATTAATCAACACAAAAAGGGTTTAGAAAATACTTACAAACATAATATATTTCAATAAATCAAAGACACACAAACCCCTTTGGGTTTTCCCTTTGAATCAATACCAAGCAAGACCCTTATTAACAAAACCCTAACTGCTTATTACTCTAAATCATGCAAAAACCCTTGTTGCTTAGATTATACCCAAAAGCAAATAAATCTTCATAATCAAAAATCTTGAGAAAAGCCTTGCATGTTGATTTTTCTTCGTAAAGTATGATAGGGATTAATGTGGTATTAATGTAGGAGTGATTGGAATTGAATGAGGAAATTTTGATGATGATTTGGTGATAGTTGTTGTTGGTGCGTCGTTCACAGAGAGGAGAAAGGCGAAGAGCAGACAGTTTTGTGATACTGTGTTTCAAAAGGAATGATATACCTTATATATGGAACCAATATCTAGTTTATATCGATATAAAAAATATATAAGGGTGTTTGTTTGGGCTAGGGGTCGTCCACCATGAGTGGTTGGGCTTATGATTTATATATATATTTTTTAAAATTTTGTAATACATTATTTTGTATAAAAACATTTAATTAAAGTGTTAAAAGAAATAAAATACAATGTTGACACGGTTTCGGCTAAAACGTGAGAAAAGTTGGGAAATACTAAAATAAAAATAATTAAGCTTCCGGAGAGAAAATATGAAAAATTTAATTTCTTAAAACGCTTTACGGATAAATATCCTAAGCACGACGCGAAAATAGCTAAAAATGATGATTTTCACTAAATCGGCTAAAAGTAAAACACAAATTTTTACTTCAAAGCAAAAATAGCAATATAGTCAAGATTTAATATTGACCGTAAAATACGAGATGTTACATTTTTTTTCTAAACAAACATGGCATTGCAGACTTGGTCATCCTGCTGACCAAGTCCTGGATGTTTTAAAATCTACTTTAAAATTTGACGATAAAGATTCTGATTAAATGTGTGGTATTTGTCAGAGAGCTAAACATACTAGAGAACCTTTTCCTCTTTGTGATCATGTGTCAACTGAGTTGGGAGAACTTGTTCATCTAGATTTATAAGGACCTTATAAAGTCACTAGTAGGGATGGGTTTAGGTATTTTTTCACCATTGTTGATGGTTTTTCTAGGGCTGTCTGGGTTTATTTGCTTAAATCTATAACTAAAGTCCTTGAGAATATCATGCTTTTTTATAATTTCATTAAAACTCAGTTAAAAAGAACATTAAGGTTTTTAGGAGTAACAATGCAACTAAATTTATTAATCAGCAATTTAATGCTTTCTATGAGTAAAATGGTATTATTTATCAGACCTCTTGTAGCTATACCCCTTAATAAAATGGCATTGTTGAGAGGAAGCATAGACACTTACTTAATGTTGCTAGATCCCCTCTCTTTCAAGGAGGGATACCTTTATACATGTGGACTGATTTTATACTAACTGCTACCTATTTGATTAACAGATTGCCTACTTCTATGTTGAATGGAAAGTCCCTTTTTGACCTAGTTTATAATAAACCCCCTTCTCTCAATCATTTGAGATCTTTTGGCTGTTTGGCTTATGCCACTATTCTTAACAGTCATGACAAGTTTGGTAGTAGGTTTGGAAAGTGTGTTTTTGTTAGATATTGAAAATTTAAAAAAGGCAATAAGTTGTGGAGTCTTGATAATAAAAAGATTATCTATTTTAGGGATGTTAAGGTGTATTTGAGGATATCTTTCCTTTTAAACAAAATATGTCTACTAAAATTGATAATTCTGTTCAAGATGTGAATCATTTGAATTTTTTCAACACTAATGCACTTGATGACCTTCCTGATATGCCCAATGATGAAGAAAGAAGGAACCTCAACCCTAAAAGGAATGGCAATTCTCCTTCTTACTCAGGTAGTCCTTCTTCATCCTCTAAAGAAAATGATGGAGGACATTTTCAGGATGCAGATGCATATGCGATTGAGAGTGAGAGGTTTGAAGAACTTGAGGAAATCATTGAAAATTTTGAGGGTAATGGTTTCCATGATCATTTCCAGGAAGGTATTAATCAAGTTAATGAAGATGTTCAAAATTTGAGAAGGTCTTCTAGACCTTCTGTTTTTACAAGAAATTTTAATGATTTTGTTGTTGATTTAAAGATCAAATACGGGCTTGAAAAATATGTTAATTACTCTAACTTGAGTAAAGGAAAGTATTGTTTTGCCGCTATGCTTAATAAATGAATTGAACCTAAGACTTATGTAGAAGCATCTTAGCATAAGCATTGGGTTGATGCTATGAATGATGAGATGGATGCTCTTTACAGGAATAATTCTTGGGAGCTTGTTGATCTCTCGGTTAGGAGCAAAGCACTTGGTTCTAAATGGGTGTTTAGGATCAAATATAAGTCTAATGGGGGGAAATTGAGAGATTTAAAGCTAGATTAGTTTTAAAAGGTTTCAATCTAAGGAAGGGAATAGATTTTGATGAAACGTTTTCTCCTGTGGTTAAGATTGTTACTGTTAGATGTTTAATCAATCTTGCTATGCAAAGTGGTTGGTCTTTATATCAAATAGATATTAATAATGCCTTCTTATATGGTGATTTGAATGAAACTGTTTATATGACTTTGCATCCAGGTTGTTTTTCTGCTGATAAGACTAAAGTGTGCAAAATAAACAATATTTTATATGGTTTGCAACAAGCACCTATGCAGTGGAATGCTAAACTTACTTCTGCTTTAATTGAATATGGATTTTTTGCAAAGTAAAAGTGACTATAGTTTATTCACCAAGTCTTATGGTGATGTTTCATTGCTTTACTACTATATGTTGATGATATCATCATATTCGAAAACAATTTTCCTGAGATTAATAAGTTTAAATAGTTTCTCAAAACAAAATTCATGGTTAAAGACTTAGGAAAGTTAAAGTATTTCCTAGGAATTGAGGTCTTAAATACTTCTAATGGTGTTTGCCTAAATCAAAGAAAACATTTTCTTAAGCTTATTAATGAATTTGGTCTACTTGCTGGTAAACCATCTTATATTCTTATGCAGCCTAATATTTATTTTTCTTGTAAACCAAGTGAAACTGACCCATTACTTAAGAATATCACTGAGTATCAAAAGCTTATTGGTAAATTGATATACTTGACGACTACCAGACCTGATATTGGATATACAATTTCTTGTCTTAGTCAATTTATGCATAGTCCTCTCAAAATTCATTTAAAAACTGCTTTAAAGGTAATCAGGTATTTGAAAGGTTCTTCTGGTAAGGGTATAAATGTGATTAAAGGGTCTGCATCTGGTATTGACCGCAAAGCATACTCAGATGCAGACTGGTGATGCGGTCGTTGTAAACGCACTAGTTTTAAAACTCCCTAGGTAGAGTACCTAATCGTTGCAGTGTAGTATAGCAAGGACTCAAGAGTTGTTATCGTTCTCTAGGCGAATAACGTCTGAAGGGTCAAACTAAACCTAACTAAGATCTAAGGGTTGAGAAAAGCTTCTTTTTGTATTTTTATATTTTATTGAAAGCAAGTAAATTCTAGTTTTAAGAGGTGGTTTTGGATTTAAACTAATTAAACTAATGTTAAATCTATACTACTTTGGTGGAAATTTATATGGTAAACGAACGTATTTACCTAATCATGCACAACTCCTCAGTTTGGTTCTCCTAATCCTATTGCTTTGTCACACTTGTGATGATCTATGTAAGTATTTCTTAGGTCATGAACAGATTACACGAATCTGCCGTCTATGTAATATTCCATTAAGGCAACGTATATGTAAGGTAGTATGAAGACTATTACAAGGCCTCTAACATGCATTAAAACACTTAAGAGGGATCAACCATATTAGGGGTAAGGTAGTATGAAGACTGTTACGGATGGTATCCTTTTTACACACTCGCGTTTCCCTAGACGTCTATGCAAATGTAATATTTTATAGCCAGTTTTCTAGAGCCTAACGCGTACATCCATCACAAGAAGCAATATTAATAGGATCTACATACTAAGTTTCATGCAATCATAAGTAAATACTAATGGATCTAGCCTAGCATTATAAAAGAGAAGCGAAGAATGGTATGTGTTTAATTACACATACCATTTTCCTCTAAAAACGGACTTAAATGACCAAAAACGTACCAAAAATACATTGTATTTGTATGTTTTGCATTTGTATTATGCAGGGAGAAGGAATCTAAGAAAAGCGAAATAAAATCAAGCCCATAGACAAAACCAGCACCGAGACGGAAAAGAGCGTGAGTATAGTCAAAAAGATAAAAGTCAAAGTCAACAAAAAGTCCCAAAGTCAACCACGGAAAGTGGATTGGAAAAAAGCATCTGAAAACCTAACCCGATACCTAAATTGTTAAAGTGGGCCCACAGGTACCTACCTTAGTGGGCCGGGTCAGCCCATTATATGCTCGTTACAAACATTATAAAAACCCAGAAAGCAAAAAGTCTTCTTTTTTAAACACCGGCCCAACACAGAGACCATCAACCTTATTACAACCTGTTAAACCACCTTTTTGACCCTTTACCCGTTATTCTTTAAGGATATCTAACGGTTGCAAACATTTATAAAACCTCAAGGACCAAAGATGCAAAGTGCCGTAAGGACGAATGCATGCATAGTTATAACACTCTCTAAGGACCCACAACTTGCATTGTCCTAAATTTAAAAACGGGTGCATTATGTATTCTTCCTACACCAGACATAAACACTATTCCCTTTTTTTCCTCCTTTGTCGGGAACCACCTCCTCAAACATCCACTATCCTTATCCCCACTCTACCAATCCAAACATATGAACACTTGGCAATCTTAGCATTTTCATTGTCAAGTATCAGGACAAGAATCAAATGGTGATGATCATATGACTTGGTTACTCAAAAATGATGGCAGAATTTGATTTTTGAAGGCTCTCACAAACAAGCACACCGCAGGGCTTCACAAAAGAAAGCACAAGACCTAGAACCTTCAATAGCTTAGTATAAATAGGACTCATTGTAAGGCCTTGGGTATACTTAGAAGTTTTTTTTACCTAGTTAATTTTCAGTTTATTTTTAGAGTAATATTTTAAATATTGTAATTTTTTTTATGAATTAATGAAATTTCAAGTTTTAGCTTAAAATCAGTTTTACTCATTTGTGTTTAAAAGTTATCAAGAATCTTGCTTCGCTATGATAAGTCTTCTTAGGCATATTATTAAGCTCTGTTTTCATTTTAAATATAAACTATTTAAGAAAATTTTACAAAAAAACACAAAAAGTATCCACCCTCAACTCACCGGCTTATTGGCATGATAAGCCTAAATTGGATGGGTTATGTGGACAATACTAGCTTGTCTGTTGACAAGTAGAGTTGGTAGATGTAGTTATTCATAAGCTTGTTTGCCCTGTTTAAGCAAGGGCTTTTGTAAGTTCTATTTTCTTTATTTTCTTGCATTTTACTGTAGCATTGCTTATTATTGCTTATTTTTGCTTATATTTGCTTATTTATGTTTGCTTATGATGTTTAGTGCTTATGATGATTAGTGCTTATGATGATTAGTGCTTATTATGCTTGTTTTGTAGTTTAGAGATCATTGGTTTGAGTTTTCTTAAAATCTGTCATTTTAAAGCTTATAAACTAGCACAATCTGTTTTAGCTTATTTGATTGCTTTTTAGTTGTTTAAATATGCTTAATATTGCTTATTAGTCTTGTTAATCATCTGGTCTTTGCAAAGTTTTGGCTTAAATAGCTTCCATCTAGTTAAAAATACCAATTCAGAATTTAAAGGGGTGTTTGGTTTAACTGTTTTTGAAGGTCAAAATGGGTCAAAATGAGTTATGTCTTTTGGGTCAATTTAGTTTAGCTTAGATTAGTCCTAAAATCTTGTTTGTTTGAGCTTTTTAGTTTAAAAATCTTAAAATCAAGTTTTCATGATTATTGTGTTTGAATCTGTGAGTTTTGGCTGTGAATCATGTTCTTGTTGTTTGATCTTGGCTTATTTGATTTAAGTGTTCATTTTGTGTTTGTGCAAGTGTTAAAAGTGAGTAGAAACCATAAGCTTTAAGTATGCATTGTTAGTTTGCATTTTGCCAAATTTTGTTAATTTTTAACTAAGTGTTGAAAAAAGGAGAAAATACTTTTTCAAATGCTTTTTGTGGCTTATGCTTTTTGATTGATGATATAAGTTCTTTGATGTTTAAATTTGATCTGTTTGTTGGTCTCATATTCATAAGGTTCTGTTTAAGTGCTTATTTTTAAGCTCAAAAGTGGTGTTTTGTGAAGATTGCAAAAAAAAATTTAAGTGTTGAATATGAGTGTGCAGCTTTTTCATAAGCATTTTTCTTGGTTTACCTTTGTTTCAAACTACAATTTGTTTGCTGGTTATTGTAGCTTATTGTTTAAGCCTTTTAGTGGTATAGGCCTTATAGTCATAAGGATCCATTAAGTAGCTTATTTTTAAGCCTAAAAGTGCCTTCTTAGGCTGTTTCATTGATATTTTGGTTAAGTGCTTATTTGCCTTATCTGTGCTTATTTGTTTGTTTTCTCTGCTTATTTTTATTGCTAGTTGCTTATTAGGAGTATTAGAATAGAAAGTAGCTTAGTTAATTTATAGAGTAGCCTATTTGAGCTTATGTGCATTTTAGTCTAAAATATGTAAGTTTTTAAAAAAAAGCCATTAGTTATTTTGTCATTTTTAGCTTATGTTAGCTTGATTTACTTGCTTATTTTTGTTATCATTTGCTTATTAGGTGTAGTGCAATATCTTTGTTAGCTTATTTTCCTTTTTGATAAGCTTATTTGTCCTTAAAAATGCTTAACAGTTAGGCATTTAGTCTTAAGTGTAAAAAAAAGCCTTAATCTGTCTCCCTTTTCAGCTTATTTATGTGCTTATTTGTAGCTTTTATAAAAAAGTGGTTTTGTAAAAATTGCGTATTTTTAAGTCTTTTAAAAAGTTGTAAAAAATGGCATTAAAAAAACATTTGGGAGTTGAGGGAAGTCCCAGGTGAGCAAGACTAGAACCCGGGACCTCAACCCCCACTCACCAAACGTTTTACACACATACCTTTACTACACAAGCGCCCTTGGGTCTTTTCCGTTTAGTTTTGCACACTTAATTCTTTTATTACCTTTTTGGCCCATTTAGTTATAAGCCCTTTTTAGCTTTTTCACAGCTTATTCCGATAAGCTGTTTCTCCCAGCTTATTTTTATTAGGTCTAGCATAGTTCAAGCCACTTTTTGGATTTTTTTCAGATTTTTTATAAATCGTTTAGTATTTTTTATATTTAATTTTTGTTAAAATCATTTTTAATTCATAAAAAATTATAAAAAAGTCAAAAAAATATAATTCTTTTTTAGAAAATTTTCTTTTATCAAATAGAACCTAGGAAAATTTGATTTGCTTTCGTAGGGTTAAAATTGTAGATTTTGATTTTTTAAAGAACGGGATTGAATCCCGTTCACGTTTTTCGTATATTTAAGCCTAAATTGCTCTCGTTTTTATTTTAGTTTTCTTAGTTCTTGCATTTTAGTCATTTAGGACTTATAAAAATCAATTAGATCATTTTAGGAATTAATTTTGATAAATTAGGGGTTTTAAGTCACTTTTTAGGATTCCTGTTTGCGTTTTTAGTTTAAATTTGTGTTGCTTTGATCGTTTTTAGTGTAGATTGCATTAATTTTCCCGTAGAATTAGAAATCCAATCAAAATCTTTTTCCATTCAAGCATCAAATATCAAACCGACAAACGACTTTCCATTGCATTCCTCGTTGGGGATAACGACCCGGGAATCATACTTCCGGATTTTCTACATTGAGATTTTTGATTCTTATTATATATTTATATATTTATTTATATTTATATATATTTAAAGGTTGAGTTTCTTCATTGTCAATTTTGGCGCTGTTGCCGGGGAGGATTGCTCGATGGAGTTAGTTGGACAATTTGTGCCTTTAAAGGATCCTTCGTGTGAAGTTATTTTGCATATTTTTCTCATAAAAAATATACAAAGATTTTTTTTTATTAGTGTATTATTAAGATAAAAAATCAAATCAAAAAAATTTAAAAATTGTCTTAAAAATAAATATATCATCAATATAATGTTCTCCAATTGGAACATTATCAAATAAAGTTCCGGACAAAGATCAAAAAAAACTTACCTTTTATGTGCTCGCGAGGTCGGTTTACCCTTTGCAAGATAAACCAAAACTCAAGAGGTGTTTAAGGGGGCGTTCCGTAGGGAAATACGGACATAAAGGAGAAAGGGTTTTAATAGCTTCGCGTTTCCTACTCCTCCGCTTCTTTGTGCTTTTTTCTCTTAAAGAGTTACGAGGAAGCCTTGTTATTGATTATTAGTTTAAGTGGTCTTATTCTTGTCGTTATTAAAATACATTTTGAATACATGTTGAACAAACTAAAAAAATATTTGTATTATATTTTCTTTAATGTTTTAGTGCATGCGCACGCAGTTTCCCTCCCGTAATTGTAACACCCTCCAAAATGGGTTAGAGTCGCAGCGGAAATGATTGTTGGGAGCGTTACTTCATAATACCATTGCACAGTTATGTGAAGAACGAACTCTTAAGTGTGTTTCTTGGATAAAGTAATCTTGTATTATTTGGACTCCAATGCACATCAAGTAAGCACCTAGCACTTATGTACCTGAGAAAACATGTTTTAAAAACTGTCAACAAAATGGTGGTTTAATTTATAGGTTTATAAAAATTTAATGGAATGTGGATAGCAAGATTCTTGTATAGAGTAGCAATGATAATATCAAAAATGTATTATGAAATGCACTAAGCTCATGACACTGAAGCTCAACAATGTATGTATCAACTACATATAAATAATGTGCCCAATATAGATGTTCAACCCGTAACGCCTATGAATCCGACATGATATGCGTTCGTTATTCCGTTCAACCGGAATAATAGCAAGCGCTACTTGCCCGAACGGGGGTGTTAATTCCCAAATAGATCTATTCATAACATTCGCGCTCACATAATGCAATTAACAATTACATCTATGCAATTAACAGTTCATGATGATGGGCATAGTAGGTTATAGCTACTTAGGCAAACTCGTAATATTTGAATTTAAAATGTACTTGCATCCAGTTTGTAAGACAACATGATCTCATCCCTGAGATTTGATAAATGATTGAAAAGTATAAAAGTGGGGACTATAAACTCACCTTAATGATATACTGAGGTAGCAACGATTATGAAGCGAGCACGATAGTGATGCACGTGAAAATAATGCAAACTCTATCCGCTACCCAAATAATAATACGCGTATTACTAATCATGTAATATACTACAACATATGTAATCTTGTCCTTGGTATTGTGCTTGAGTTTGAGAAATATTACTTGTTTAAAGTGTGGTTATTCATGAAAATTGGCCACATGTATCGGGTCATAATCTCTTACCATTAAATGTGTAAATTACGATATTGGACAAATTAGAAACTAGGTCGCAAGTACTTTCATAGTTAATTTAATCGACACTTAGTTTGGTCTCTAAACGTGTCAAATAAGTGGACAAAGTTGTGACAAAACGAATTTAAAAGTGTTAATACTTAAGTTTTTATTTATAAAATTTTGGAACGCTCGTTGAGTTTTGCAATCAATTTCTGGACTCGTTACTTAATAAAATTATAAACCAAGAGTTGTTTTGGAAACTAGGCCGTGTCGTCTACAACTTTCATTATTTAGGTTTTGTCCAAAAATGTCGTTTAAAGGATCAAAAATGTGGCCAAAGGGGAGGCATTGCGACTGCCAACAGTCTTAAACCATTAAGACTGTTGACACGCGATCAGCAGTACTAACTTTATGTTAGATTTTCTATTTCGTTACTCCATATTATGACGAACCAAGCATAACTTTAAAAACTAGGTCATGTCTTCTTTAATTTCTCTTTTATAAGTTTGGACAGTCGAGGTCGTTATGTGGGTCAAAATGAGTACAAAGTAAGGGGTGTCGAACTCACGGTCGGCAGTATTAACTGCGTGCCAACAGTATTAACTGTTTGGCAGCAGTACTAACTTTGGACCTTCGTTGTGAGTTCGTTTCTTAACCATTTCCCATGATTAAAGTTGCTAAATGCAACATACCATGTCGACTATAAAATGCCCCTACTTGTTTTCTCTATGTCTAAGCCTAAGTGAGTCAAAACAAGGCCTAAAGTCGACCCATTAGGCAGTTTTATACACATAAAATAATAGATTTGCACGCTTATTTCCCGCTTCGTTATAAGGTGTTAGAGGCTAAAATTTTGCATGAACACTACTCCTATAACATGTTAACGAATGAAAAACTTGAAATTAGCATTGTCAAAGTTTGTATACGGGTTCTCAACGAACCTGGGTACATCAGTAACTTGATATTTTATGAAAATATGAATCTTTCTTGGTTTTAAACTTCACAATTTGACAAACCATGATTAAGTATATGTTTCGTTACAAAAAGGTCTAGTATACGGTTACCTAACAACAAGTGACCAAGGGTTTCTTTTAATTATAAGTTCACAATTTTTAGTTTCTTGTTTCTGTTTTAGTAAGACGTAACAAAAATATATATGTACGTTTGTGTTTCACAGTAACATTATAGTGTTCATTCATCTTTTAACTTTTACACAAACCATTCTCAAGCACTACCAAACTAAGGACGATGCAAGCAATCAAATAAAAAGAAGAGGTGTGAACTCACAAATATATGGCTGAATGGGAGAGTTTAAACTCAACGACAACCCTAAATTTTTCTTTACTCTTCACGTATACAAAAATCCAAAAACTTAAGCTAATACCTAATATTGTCTGATTTCACTCCTCAGGATCACGAGCCCGTGCACTTGTTTGCTACTTTGTTGTGTTCGTCCAACAAGAACCCAATCAAAAGAAAACCCAAGTAACTTATTTAGGGTTTTCTTGAAAACCTAGGGCTTCGCTTAAAATAGAGTTAATGGTGTGATGTTTGTGTGTTTATGTGAGTTTAAACCCAGAGAATAAGGAAAACAAGGGGAGTTGATGAAGTATGAATTTGATAACCAGATGATGGTGTTGTTTTTCTGGATTTGCAAAAGTTAAGTGAGCTATATATATTCGAATAACTTTGCTTGTATAATAATCCATTTTTGAGTCACGTTTTTGTGTTAATACATATAGGGTAAAGGATCTTTGGGGTTTATGAATGGTCAAGGTACAGGAGAATTAAAGGTGTTTACTGTTTGAGGCATGGGAAGTAGAAAACAAGGAAACACAGCTATTTCCTTCACGTGGGTTTTGGGGTTTTATAAAAATGGATGTGGGCTCTACACAATGGATATAAGAGTTATATTCAGATGGGATTTATTTTGTACATCTTTATCCTAACTTGAAAGTTACTGGTTTGCACAAGAAAAAAGGTGTGAGCTTGTTTGAGTGCTGTGTGTGAGTCGAATTCAAGAAACAAGAGAACTACACATATGAGAGTTGTGATTTTGAGTTGCTGTGGAATTGTGATAATCTCACTCTTAGCCTAAGTTCCTCTTATAGCCGAATTTAGGGATATGCGACTAGTCAAATGAATGCTCACAAGTGCATGTATAATCCATTTAGGTAAGCATCTTGATACAGGAAAAATAAAGGTGTTAACTATGGATTTCTTGGGGGCAAAACCAATGCCATAGCAGCTAGATATCACATGGACGTGTGGGTTTCTGAGAAAAGGGATTTGGGCTTTTATTCGTTGGGTAATAGGGTTAGGAGTAGATTGTGTGTATATATATATATATTTTTCAAATTTTTAAGTGTATACTACTGATTTTGAAGTTGGATTTGTATCCACGCATGGTTTTTGTCTAGTGTGTAGGGATTTTATTTGATTCCTTGAATTGTAGGTAATTTTTCTTATTATGTACTCTAGCAAACAAGTGTAGGACTTTAACTTGTTTGCTTGCTCTTTGAAATTTAAGGCTAATTGGTGGTTAAGGACACGGATGGCATACGTTCGATTTTGATTAGTTAAGTCATGTAAACAAAATGATAGCTAAGGTAGTAAAAAGATGAGTAATAGTTAAGGTCCTTAGCTTAAGCGTAGGCTTAATCATGATAATAAAAGGCCTTGGTTAAGTTTTTCTTGTTAGGGTTTAACTAAGCGATTTAAAATAAAAGTAAACACATAAAAAATGTTTTAACTAGTAAGAAAATAGAATTTCTGAAGTTGTAATATAACCTGGAAAAACACGGGGTGTTATAGTCTCCCCCGGTTAAATGAGCCTTGTCCTCAAGGCTTAAGACGCGACACTTGACGATGGTGCAGTCTTGGTGAAGGGGTGTAGATACTCGTCTTAATCCTCCTAATAGGTGCTAAGTAGATTTGTCATCTTAATGTTTTTAACTCCATGTTTATACCAGAAGACCCTTAGAATTTGGTGTGAGATGATGTCGGCTCTATGAAGTAAGATGGTGTAAAGGTCTATCTAATTATTATGATTATTAACTCAGTTTCTCGTGACCGACACGTTTTATGAATACGCACACAAAACTTTGCTCTTTAAGAGCGTAAGTAGAAAATTGATTTTAACAGAAGTTTTGAGGTGACTACTTCTTTGCATGGCATGGTACTCACCTGAATTATACATAGGTGATCAGACTATGTATATTTGAGGATTAACGATGCGGTGTTTATTTTCGTCAAAATAGTACAAAATAATAGTTTATATGATGAAAGCAATGTGTTTTTTTTGAATAAATAATGTGGTAGTTCGCAAAGTGATGGTGAAATGTTCGTAAGGCGGTTTATAAAATGTTAGTGAAATAATTCGTGAACGGTGGTAAAATGGTTTATCGTGCGCTAGTGAAATGTTTCATAAAGTGGTTTGCATGCATGAATGAAAAATTTAAGTAAAATTGACAAGATTTTCACAACACATTAACTGACAAATAATTAAAATCATTCGTACAGTACAATGGGAATTTAGGAGAAAATACAACGAGAATTTCTAAAAGGATAAAGTCTAAGCAGAGATATCATTCTCCGTGTTGTCAAGGTCTTGATTGGTTTCTCCTCCTCCTAAGGTATACACCATTCCTCGGGCTTCAGTACCTTGGTTCTTCAACACCGGGCAATCACTCTTGTAGTGCCCTTGATTCCCACATTCATAGCATGTGATAGTTCTTTGGTTGTTATCATTAATGGGACGCCAACAATCCTTTGTCAAATGACCGACTTTCTTGCAGTTGGTGCACTTGGGTGCACACTCTCCATCATGGTGATAGTTGCACTTAGGGCACAGGGGTTTAGATCCTCCATACGGTTTCTTCTCTCCAGACCCTACAGCATAAGCTTGAACCACATTTTGTTTCTTGAGAAGTTGTTGTTGATGCTGGTTGTTGTTATCGAATTTTCTCTTGTTCTCAGCTTGCCTTTCCGCATAAGTGCGGAGTTTCTGATCCATCAAGTCGTTGGCCAACTCGATAGCAAAATCAAGAGTCTTGGGTCTTGCAGACATGACATTTCCATGAATGTTATCGGGAAGTCCACCGATATACTTGTCAATCTTCGCGGTTTCATCAGCAAGAAATTTGGTGCACATCAAGGCTAGTTCTTGGAAACGCTGAGTGTAAGCTGCAACATCGTTTCCCCTGACCTTAAGATTCCACAGTTCAATTTCAAGTTTCTTGATTTCACCATTTGGACAATATTTGTCTGTCAATTTCTTCTTGAACATCTCCCAAGTCATAGCATAGGCAGCATCATGGCCTAAGGTTCTCACATGACCATTCCACCAGGTTAGTGCAGCACCTAGCAGAGTGCAGGTAGCAAACTTCACTTGATTTTCAACGGCACAACCGCTAATATGGAATACTGATTCCATCTTTTCGAGCCATTGAGATAAGCCAACAACGCCTTCAGTTCCCTTGAAGTTCAAGGGTTGGCATTTCATGAAGTCAGGATAGGTACAGACACGTGCAGGTTGCACATGCCTTCTGATTCCTCCTCCTGAATTTTGGCTATCGTCATCCTGAGTTTGGGTAGAGTTTCTTTGGATTGCCCGATCGATCATAGCTTGAATGGATTCTGGAGTCATGGCGTCGTTTGTTCCTTGTCTTGTTACAGGCATGATTCTTCAAAATTAGAGGAGTAATAAAAAAATTAGTTTAGTTCTCTAAGTCGTGCTCCGAAGATGAAATGTTGTGAGATGTTATGTTAATGTCTTGCAAGATTCTTTGGACCATTGTGTGATTCGTAATGTTTTGAGAAGTGTTCTAGTATTTATATAAATAAATCTTATATAAATTTAAGATATACGTAAGGAAATGTAAGCACGTATATAACCTATGTAAGCACTTAGTATAACCAACTAATGCTAAAATGGTGCATGTCATGTAAGCATGTATACTAGATGCAAACCAGTAATGTATGTATGTCCCTTGAAAAACTTTTGTATGATGCAATGTTTGAAAACGGTTATAGTCTAGGTAAAATAGGCAACCTAGTTCTCTATAACCAGGGCTCTGATACCAATCTGTAACACCCCCAAAATGGGTCGCAGCGGAAATGATGTTCCGGGAGCGTTACTTCATAATACCATTGCACCAGTTATGAGAGAACGACCTCTAAGTGTCGTTTGAAAAGTAATCTTGTATTATTTGGACTCCAATGCACATCAAGTAAGCACCTAGCACTTATGTACCTGAGAAACATGTTTTAAAACGTCAACAATAATGTTGGTGAATTTATAGGTTTATAAATTTAATGAAATGGATAGCAAGATTTCCCTGTAATAGTGTAGCAATTACAATATCACAAAATGTATTATGAAATGCACTAAGCTCATGACACTGAAGCTCAACAATGTATGTATCAACTACATATAAATAATGTGCCCAATGTAGAAGTTCAACCCGTAACGCCTATGAATCCGACATGGTATGCGTTCGTCGTTCCGTTCAACCGGAATACTAGCAAGCGCTACTTGCCCGAACGGGGGTGTTAATTCCCAAATAGATCTATTCATAACATTCGCGCTCACATAATGCAATTAACAATTACATCTATGCAATTAACAGTTCATGATGATGGGCATAGTGGGTTATAGCTACTTAGGCAAACTCGTAATATTTGAATTTAAAATGTACTTGCATCCAGTTTGTAAGACAACATGATCTCATCCCCGAGATTTGATAAATGATTGAAAAGTATAAAAGTGGGGACTATAAACTCACCTTAATGATATACTGAGGTAGCAACGATTATGAAGCGAGCACGGTAGTGATGCACGCGAAAACAATGCAAACTCTATCCGCTACCTAAATAATAATACGCGTATTACTAATCATGTAATATACTACAACATATGCAATCTTGTCCTTGGTATTGTGCTTGAGTTTGAGAAATATTACTTGTTTAAAGTGTGGTTATTCATGAAAATTGGCCACATGTATCGGGTCATAATCTCTTACCATTAAATGTGTAAATTACGATATTGGACAAATTAGAAACTAGGTCGCAAGTACTTTCATAGTTAATTTAATCGACACTTAGTTTGGTCTCTAAACGTGTCAAATAAGTGGACAAAGTTGTGACAAAACGAATTTAAAAGTGTTAATACTTAAGTTTTTATTTATAAAATTTTGGAACGAACGTTGAGTTTTGCAATCAATTTCTGGACTCGTTACTTAATAAAATTATAAACCAAGAGTTGTTTTGGAAACTAGGCCGTGTCGTCTAAAACTTTCATTATTTAGGTTTTGTCCAAAAATGTCGTTTAAAGGATCAAAAATGTGGCCAAAGGGGAGGCATTGCGACTGCCAACAGTCTTAAACCATTAAGACTGTTGACACGCGATCAGCAGTACTAACTTTATGTTAGATTTTCTATTTCGTTACTCCATATTATGACAAACCAATCATAACTTTAAAAACTAGGTCATGCCTTCTTTAATTTTTCTTTTATAAGTTTGGACAGTCGAGGTCGTTATGTGGGTCAAAAATGAGTACAAAGTAAAGGGTGTCGAACTCACGGTCGGCAGTATTAACTGCGTGCCAACAGTATTAACTGTTTGGCAGCAGTACTAACTTTGGACCTTCGTTGTGAGTTCGTTTCTTAACCATTTCCCATGATTAAAGTTGCTAAATGCAACATACCATGTCGACTATAAAATGCCCCTACTTGTTTTCTCTATGTCTAAGCCTAAGTGAGTCAAAACAAGGCCTAAAGTCGACCCATTAGGCAGTTTTATACACATAAAATAATAGATTTGCACGCTTATTTCCCGCTTCGTTATAAGGTGTTAGAGGCTAAAATTTTGCATGAACACTACTCCTATAACATGTTAACGAATGAAAAACTTGAAATTAGCATTGTCAAAGTTTGTATACGGGTTCTCAACGAACCCGGGTACATCAGTAACTTGATATTTTATGAAAATATGAATCTTTCTTGGTTTTAAACTTCACAATTTGACTAACCATGATTAAGTATATGTTTCGTTACAAAAAGGTCTAGTACACGGTTACCTAACAACAAGTGACCAAGGGTTTCTTTAAATTATAAGTTCACAATTTTTAGTTTCTTGTTTCTGTTTTAGTAAGACGTAACAAAAATATATATGTACGTTTGTGTTTCACAGTAACATTATAGTGTTCATTCATCTTTTAACTTTTACACAAACCATTCTCAAGCACTACCAAACTAAGGACGATGCAAGCAATCAAATAAAAAGAAGAGGTGTGAACTCACAAATATATGGCTGAATGGGAGAGTTTAAACTCAACGACAACCCTAAATTTTTCTTTACTCTTCACGTATACAAAAATCCAAAAACTTAAGCTAATACCTAATATTGTCTGATTTCACTCCTCAGGATCACGAGCCCGTGCACTTGTTTGCTACTTTGTTGTGTTCGTCCAACAAGAACCCAATCAAAAGAAAACCCAAGTAACTTATTTAGGGTTTTCTTGAAAACCTAGGGCTTTGCTTAAAATGGAGTTAATGGTGTGATGTTTGTGTGTTTATGTGAGTTTAAACCAGGAGAATAAGGAAAACAAGGGGAGTTGATGAAGTATGAATTTGATAACCAGATGATGGTGTTGTTTTTCTGGATTTGCAAAAGTTAAGTGAGCTATATATATTCGAATAACTTTGCATGTATAGTAATCCATTTTTGAGTCACGTTTTTGTGTTAATACATATAGGGTAAAGGATCTTTGGGGTTTATAAATGGTCAAGGTACAGGAGAATTAAAGGTGTTTACTGTTTGAGGCATGGGAAGCAGAAAACAAGGAAACACAGCTATTTCCTTCACGTGGGTTTTGGGGTTTTATAAAAATGGATGTGGGCTCTACACAATGGATATAAGAGTTATATTAAGATGGGATTTATTTTGTACATCTTTATCCTAACTTGAAAGTTACTGGTTTGCACAAGAAAAAAGGTGTGAGCTTGTTTGAGTGCTGTGTGTGAGTCGAATTCAAGAAACAAGAGAACTACACATATGAGAGTTGTGATTTTGAGTTGCTGTGGAATTGTGATAATCTCACTCTTAGCCTAAGTTCCTCTTATAGCCGAATTTAGGGATATGCGACTAGTCAAATGAATGCTCACAAGTGCATGTATAATCCATTTAGGTAAGCATTTTGATACAGGAAAAATAAAGGTGTTAACTATGGATTTCTTGGGGGCAAAACTAATGCCATGGCAGCTAGATATCACATGGACGTGTGGGTTTCTGAGAAAAGGGATTTGGGCTTTTATTCGTTGGGTAATAGGGTTAGGAGTAGATTGTGTGTATATATATATATATTTTTCAAATTTTTAAGTGTATACTACTTATTTTGAAGTTGGATTTATATCCACGCATGGTTTTTGTCTAGTGTGTAGGGATTTTATTTGATTCCTTGAATTGTAGGTAATTTTTCGTATTATGTACTCTAGCAAACAAGTGTAGGACTTTAACTTGTTTGCTTGCTCTTTGAAATTTAAGGCTAATTGGTGGTTAAGGACACGGATGGCATACGTTCGATTTTTGATTTGTTAAGTCATGTAAACAAAGTGATAGCTAAGGTAGTAAAAAGATGAGTAATAGTTAAGGTCCTTAGCTTAAGCGTAGGCTTAATCATGATAATAAAAGGCCTTGGTTAAGTTTTTCTTGTTAGGGTTTAACTAAGCGATTTAAAATAAAAGTAAACACATAAAAAAATGTTTTAACTAGTAAGAAAATAGAATTTCTAAAGTTGTAATATAACCTGGAAAAACACGGGGTGTTATAGTCTCCCCCGGTTAAATGAGTCTTGTCCTCAAGGCTTAAGACGCGACACTTGACGATGATGCAGTCTTGGTGAAGGGGTGTAGATACTCGTCTTAATCCTCCTAATAGGTGCTAAGTAGATTTGTCATCTTAATGTTTTTAACTCCATGTTTATACCAGAAGACCCTTAGAATTTAGTGTGAGATGATGTCGGCTCTATGAAGTAAGATGGTGTAAAGGTCTATCTAATTATTATGATTATTAACTCAGTTTCTCGTGACCGACACGTTTTATGAATACGCACACAAAACTTTGCTCTTTAAGAGCGTAAGTAGAAAATTGATTTGAACAGAAGTTTTGAGGCGACTACTTATTTGCATGGCATGGTACTCACCTGAATTATACATAGGTGATCAGACTATGTATATTTGAGGATTAACGATGCGGTGTTTATTTTCGTCAAAATAGTACAAAATAATTATTTATATGATGAAAGCAATGTGTTTTTTTTTTGAATAAATAATGTGGTAGTTCGCAAAGTGATGGTGAAATGTTCGTAA
>BQNB010005724.1:0-100806 GCA_026074375.1 Tanacetum coccineum | reverse complement strand
ATTAACAAAACACACATATACAATGCATTTTTCATGTATTTTTGGTCTTTTAAGCTTATTTTAATAAGGAAAAATGATATATGATTAAACACATATCACCTGGATAAATCCAAAGCTACTATAGTAGAAACTTTGATTAAATATATCAAAGACTATGCGGAATCTAGTCTATGATGCTAAGAAGAATTCTTTATAAAACAGTAACACACAATCAATACCAAAACAGATTACCAAACTTTCAGCCTCAATATAAAATGAACACTCTTAATAGTGTTAGGGTTTACAAAACCTTGAAGCTATGAATATCAAAAGATCATGTCTAACATTATTCCCTAGGACCTCTTTTTATACACCAAGGAGTCCTACATGGCTTACAATGCTTTCCTAAGTTATCATGATCTTTTCTATAAGCAAACATAATCTCTTAAACAAGTAAGTTATACATATCTTCTTTACAAATAACTAATACTTATCTTTATAAGTATTCTTGTTCTCTAATCAATCTTTATCTCTTCTCTGATAAGTCATTGATCTCATCTCTGTTAGCAGAATCCTTCTAGTAGTAGTAATCACTCAGCAGTTGTAACTGAGCACAAGTAGTATTAACTACTTAGAAGTTTACTCTAGCATTACTAACATACACTAGCAGTACTAACTTTTGTACTAGCAGTACTAACTACTTAGTATATTTTAAGTCTTCATCTCTGAGCAGTCTTAACTTCTACTAGCAGCAATAACTTTATACTAACATTACTAATATATACTAACAGTAGTAACTAGCAGTAGTAACTTTTATACTACCAGTACTAACTACTTAGTATAATTTTTGTTAGTATTACTAGCAGCACTAAGTTATGCTTGACAGCACCAATATATACCTGAGCAGCAGTGACTCTAAGAATCATTTTAAAGTCTTTTAATCCCAACAATCCTCCCCTAAACTTGATGTTTATATTTTGAATCTTCAAGTTTCATTAAAAGTCTTCACCATCACCAGGAGGATACATTCAAACACTTCATTGACCCTTTTCCTGCTTTGTCATGAGCTTGAGTAGTTGATAACACATCTCATTCCAATGGTCAGCTTGAACCTTTTTGTTCAACATGTTTGTGATTGTTATTGGTGTAAAGGGATATCTTTTCTCAACCAGCATAAAGATATGTAGATTTTTAAACCTCACAAAGTGCACTCCACAGGTATCAAACAGCTTCCAAATAGTCACTTTATATCCTTTTAGATTTCTCCATACTTCACTTTTTATGTCAGGTTCAAACATTACTTTCAGATCACCCCATAAAATTCTTTCATAATCCTCCTCTGGCCTTGTATTCCCATGTTTAGCTTGAACCAACTTCTAGAGGGTCTCCAAGTCTTCTCTATCAATATTCTGAAGCATCTTAATCATTGATAAGTATCTTTTTAAACTTCCATCAGCTCTTATCAATTGAAAGTATCTAAACTTTCCTTCTTTAACAATCTTGTATTCAACAATCATTGGAGGTTTGGTGGCTAGAGGTATAGCATCAATCGTTACCTCATCATCTTTAACTATGTCAATATGCTTTTTCATCTCTGCTTCCTCTTGATCATCATCTTTTTCAGCTTCTACATGCTTATCTATCTTCTGCTTCTTTGATTTATCAAATTCAAGCTCATCTCTTGCTCTTTTAGAACTTTCTTCAGTTCTTGTCACACTGCTTTTCTCCACCTCTGAATCCATAGAAACAAATGAATTTACTTGTTTGTATGCTTTGTCAAATAGCTTCTGAATTTCTTCATAACTCCTTCCTTTTAGTTGATTATGCTTGTATCTACCCATATTCTTTAGGTATGCACACATTCTATTCCATATCTGAGTTTTGGTAGGTGGTTTACTTCTTTGCTCTGCTGCTCTTTGTGCTGCAAAGAACTTTTTCCTTTCAGCTATCATCTCCACTAACATTCTTGACTTTTCTTTAATGGAGAATTGTTCTTGTTCTTCAGCTTGAAGTCTTGCAGCTAATTGCTCATCAGCCTCAATCATAGCTTGAATGCTATCCAGTTCATCAATGATTGCTGCTCTACTAGCTTCTTCTTATGCAACTCTTTCTTTTTGCATTCTTTCCAACTCTGCTTGTTCTTCAGCATGCAATCTGAGTGCTAATTCTTCATCAAGTGCAATTTGATCTTTCTTTTTTGATGGCTTTTCAGGTTCAACCATTATTGCCATGCCTTTGTCTTTAGCCTGTGGAAGTTGTGATACTAGTGAAGGTGTTGATGTTGTTTTAAATTCACTTAGCTTTTGAACTACAACCCCTCTAGCCTTGGGTCTTGTAGTTGTAGTTATTGTAGCAGTAGTTGTAACAGCTTTGGGTTTAGCTGCTTTGATCTCTATTAGAGTCTGAGCCAGAGTTAACTCATCAATAGTTGTTGTTGGAGCACTGGCAGTAGTAACTTCAACATTAGCAGTAGTAACTACTTCACCAGCAGTAGTAACTGGATCAGCAGCACTAACTTCCTTTTCAATAACTTCTTTTTCAGCAACAACTTTTTCACCTTGTAAATCATCTTGTACATCAAACAACATCTCTTCATCATTTCTTTCTTAAGTCTCATCAATCAAGGTCACCTCTTTATCAGCATCAAGATCAGCTATCTTCCTCTCCTGTTTGGATGCATCCTCCTGAGCACCCAAACTAACATCATTAGAGGATTCTACCCTGCTAGCTGAACCAACCTATCTTAACCTTTTGAGCCCTAAATTTCTTGACTTCCTTCTCTTTTCCAACTACTTAACGCTCTTCTTTAAACTAGCAATCTCCTTTGCTTGAGCATTCTTTGCTTTCTCCAAATCAAGAACCTTCTCTTGTATACTGGTACATAAACTCATCAATTCAGTCAGTTGCAATCTATCCTCACCACTTTGAGGTGGATCACATGAAGGGGTAGATATAGGTTCCTTATTAGTAACCTCATCAAGGATAGGCTCTGTAGGACCACTGTCCTTCCTCTGTTTTCTTCTAGACTGTTTCTTTTGAGGCTTAGATGATGATGGTTGAGTAATAATGGGTGTGGAATGAGAATCAGTAGGAGCAGCTGAATCTTCACCCATATCTTCTGGAGCTTAAACCATCATAGTTTGGAAAAGAGGTGTGACCTTATCAAAAAATCCCTTTTCTTCCCTCTTCATGTTAGCAAACACCTTTTTGGTGTGGGAAGGGGTAACATAAATCCATTTATGTTTGGTCATTCCTTTAACTTGATTGTTTAGGAAGACTTACACAAACCTTGGATACATAAGAAACTTAACCCCACCCTCTAAGTTTTTCACCATATTGTCAAAAATGTAATTGGAAAAGTTAATTTTTGGTTTTTGGCAAGACAAATAACAGCAGATGCCATAGTGCTACTAAATTTGTTAGGAATTTTGTATAGCAGACTTAATTCTGTTAGTGTATTATAGTTAGTTCTGCTAGTTACATAGTTAGTACTAGTAGAAGGATTATCGTAGTTAGTACTGGTTTTGTTAAATAGTTAATACTGCTTATGTAATAGTTAAGTCCGCTTACGCAGAAATTAGTTAAAGTTAAAGATATGCATGAGATATCTTAGGAAAGGATATGCATTATCTTTATACGCATTTCGTAAAGCCCATTAGGGTTTCCTTAGTCTATAAAAGGAACCCTAGGCATGTTTAGTAGATATAGTTCTACACAAGATCATAGAGATCGAATAGAAATCGTAGTTTCTAATCTGTAACCTAGGAAGATTCAAAGTTTAATATAAAAGTTCTTTTGTAGTATTCATTATTGTTCTTCTTAGCATTATTGATTAGATTCCGCATAATCAATAGTGTTCACTCAGCGTTTCAATATGTGCTTTTCAGAGTATCTAAAGAGCAAACTCTTGCAAGCTGAAGGTTTAGATCTATTCAGTAAAACGATCCAACAAGTGGTATCAGAGCTTGTGTGGAAACTCTGAATAAGAAGAACTCAACTGTAAGATGGCAGAACAAGACATTCCTCCACCCACAATCACTGCAATGAAAATCCCTATCATTAGGAAGGGAGAGTACGATATTTGGAGCATGAGAATGCGACAATATATCTGTCATACAGACCATAATCTATGGAATGTTATTGTCAATAGAGATCTAGAAAAAGAGCCTTCACCAATAACTGAGAAAACCATCTGCCCCTCCTGCTCTAAGGACGCCCAAACAACCTGGCTGCTAGAAGAAATTAGAAAGAGTTTAAAAGCATCTTGAATTTTAAACAATACCTGATGATAACCCTCCTCAAGTTTCACATGTTGCTGATGCTAAAATCTCTCTGGGAGGCAATCAAATCGAGGTTCGATGGTTAATTAGAATCCAAGATATGCAGAAAAATGTTCTAACATCAATTTGAAAATTTTTCTACTGCATCAAATGAAAGCTTGGACAAAGCGTATGATAGATTTCAAAAACTGATAAGTCAATTGGAGGCTCATGGTGCTCCAATTTCAAAGGAAGACATTAACTAGAAGTTCCTTAGAAGTCTTCCTTCTCATGGAACAAAGATTGCTCTCATCACGAGAAATAAGCAGACATTGATGGATTGATATTGATGCCTTTTAACAACAATAGTTAAGTGGTATGAAGAAGAAATTGAAAAGGTCTTCCAGGTTCCAACTCTGCTTCTCAGAATTTGGCTTTTCTCTCCTCTGAGAATACTGGCAGTACTAATGAAGTTAGTACTGCCAGTGGAGATTTTGGGGTTAGTACTGCTGGTGGAATTAATCAAGTTCCATCTACTCCATGTGCACAGGATGTAGCTTACTCTTTCCTTGCACAACCAACAACCAGTTCTCAACTTGAGAATGAGGATTTTCAGCAGATGGATGGAGATGACTTGGAGGAATTGGATCTTCGATGGCAGGTGGCTATGTTGACTGTAAGAGTAAAGAAGTTCATTCAGAGGACAGGAAGGAATATGGACTTCAAAGAAAAATGACCTGTTTCTCTTGACAAGTCAAAGATTGAGTGCTACAACTGTCACAGAAAAGGGCATTTTGCTAGAGAATGTAGATCTGGAAGGAGTCAAGGAAGAAGATCTTATGGTGACAATGGCAGGAGCAATGCACCAACAAATGAATCTTCATCACAGGCACTGGTGGCTCAAGATGGTCTAGGAGGCTATGACTGGAGCAATGATTTTGATGTAGAACCAGTCAACTATGCTTTGATGGCAATCTCCTCTTCAAGCTCATCAAGTTCTTCTGACAGTGAGGTACAAAAATGTTCTAAACAATGTCTTGAATCATTTAAATGTCTTCAAAAGAACTATGATACTGAAAGAGAAAAGCATAACAAAGCAAAACTAGACATCAGGGGTTATGAAATACTATTAGAGTCACTAGAATCCATGATTATTGGACATGAAAAAAATGAGTTAGCTTGGGGTGAGAAATATGAATTTCAGAATTATGAGCTTAAATGTAGAGAAATAAAAATTAACAACTTAAATCTGGAATTAGAGAAGGCTGTTAAAGAAAGAGATGAGTTAAAAGATAAGATTGCAAAATGGGAAGAATCATCTAAGAATCTTGATGAAATACTTAACAGTCAAATGAGTGCTAGAGATAAAACTGGTTTAGGATATAGCACACAATTAAATGAATTAAGTAGCAATCATGAAACTGATAGTGAGAATAGTTTTAGTGTTTTTGATGGCAGATCTAGTGATGAAGAGTCCACACTAGCTAATGATAGGTCTTCCAAAGCAGATAGGTATAAAGCTGTTCCCCCTCCCATAACAGGGAACTTCTTAACCCCAAGAGCTGACATATCATTTGCAGGGTTAGATGAATATGCCATTAGGAATAAAATCATTGAGTCACAAACAACTGAGCTTAATACTAAAACAAGTGAGACTGCAGGTAAAACAAATGATGCAAATACTGAAAAGCCTAAGTCAGTCAGTGAGTCAGTTGTGTCTAATCCTAAGATTAACAGAGATAGTGTTATCATTGAGGATTGGACCTCAGATGATGAGGAGGAAGTGTCTGGAGTGCAAAAAGTTAGACCTGAGAATCAAACAGTTAAGACTAGAGATGATAAAAGTGGTCAAAATTCTCATAAACAAGGAGTTGGTTTTAGGAAAGTAAAAGCCTGTTTTGTTTGTAGAAGTACTGAGCATCTGATAAAAGACTGTAATTTTCATGACAAAAAGAGTCAAGAGTCTAATCTAAAAAATGTGGTTAATACTGGTAAATGGGAGAGCAAACCAGTATGGGATAATACCAAAAGAGTTAATCATCCAAACTTTTCAAAATACCCACATTTAAGTGAGACTTTTGTCCCAGCAGGTGTATCAAGTATCCTAACAAGAGCAATGTTTTTGTTACTCCTGATAAGCAAAATAAGAAACGGGCAGTTCAACAAAAATATAGTTTAGTATTGCTAGGCAGTTAGATACTGCAAGCCATTTATATGCTAGGCCTGTTAGTACTGTTAGTACGCAATTGTGCCAAAAATTAGCATAAACTGGGTAGTGCTATTAGCCAATTTACCCAAGAATGGACAATGTAAGACCAAGAGGCTTTATAAAATCACCATCAAGAGGTCTACAACACAAAACAAGCTTTAGAAACCAAAGACTATAAAATCAAGATGTTAAAACTTTTAGGGTTAAAAATATGACTACTGCTAGGACAAGAGTAGTAGTTCATACTGGTAAGGGTAAGATGGATACTGACCTTAAAAAGTCAAGGTGGGTTTGGAGGCCTAAGGGAAATTACTTGGATCATGTTCCAAAGACAATGGTTTATTCATGCTCAAGAAGGTTGAATATGTTGACCCAAAAGGGATTTCCAAGTCTGTAAGGCTGGGTCCCTAAGAGATGCAAATTCTCTTACCTTTATAGTGCTGGCAATCCAAAGAACTTGTTACAGGATTCATGCCAGTGGTGGATATTTGGGTTTGCTTTAGCCATATGACTGGGCACCAATGCTTTATCTTTCATACTATAAAGATTATCAAAGGAGGCCTTTATTTCTTTTGGAAGTGATCCAAAAGGAGGTAAAATAACTGGTAAAAGGTAAAATCAGAACTCTAAAATTATACTTTGAGATGTTTATTTTGTAGATTATACTTATATTTACCTTTCTCTGTCTGCAGAAAATGTATGACAATAAGAAAAATAGTGTCCCTTTTTATTGGAGTCTGAATGCCTTATCCTGTCTCCTAGCTTTAAGCTTCTTGATGAAAGTCAAGTTATACTTAGAGCTCCTAGAAAGGATGATGTGTACAGCTTGGACTTAAAGAACATTGTTCCCTCTAGAGGTATAACTTGTTTATATGCAAATTAAACAGCAAATGAGTCTAAATTATGGCACAGGAGATTAGGTCATGTGAATTTCAAAAATATAAACAAACTTGTTAAAGTTACCTATAAGGCTTTTACCTTTCAAAAGTTTTTATGAAAGACCACAATCTTGTGTTGCTTGCAAGAAGGGTAAGCAACATAAGGCCTCCTTAAGGCCAAGTGTATTATGATTCATCAGAAACCCTAGAAATAACTTCATATGGACTTATTGAGGACCTAACTCAGAGAATATTAACAAGAAAATACTGTTTTGGAATGTACTGATGTTTTTAACAATTTAGAGGAGTATTTTCTTAGCTACCAAGGATGACACATCTAAAATCCTTTTGTAACTTTATCGATAGCTTAGAAACTAATTGAATCTGTTTATGTTAAAATCATTAGTGTGAATAAATGAGACAGAGTTAAGAACCAGCTATGATGAATTTCTGTTCTAAAAAAGAATAAAAAAGGAGTGTTAGTAATGGCTAGAACTCCACAGCAAAATGGTGTTACAGAAAGGGAAAATAAGACCCTAATTAAGGCAGCTAGAACTTTGTTAGCAGACTCACTTTTACCTGTCCTATTTTAGGCAGAGGCAGTAAATACTGCTTGCTATGTACTGAATAGGGTATTAGTGACCAAAACTCAAAATAAGACACTTATTAAACTATTAACAAGGGTAAATCACCTAGATTAGTTTTATGAGACCTTTTGGGGCCCTTGAAACCATTATAAATGTAAACATTTCTCAATTTCAGGTAATATTTACGACTCTTATTAACTTGTCAACTATTTATTTGGTCCGAAACGCGTTTTACTTTTAATTTTGCTTTATGATCTAAATCGGTAGACTAGAAACTACCCATTTAATGTTAAACGGATCATCAAATAAAGTAAAAGGTTAACCAACAAGTGATATATAATATAAAAGTAATTATGTACCTTGCGTATTTTATTTTTAGTAGTCACGTAAAAGGGTTACGTTTCGCAATAAAATACATTTGGACATACCTCGGAAATACCTAGACTTACTTAGACTCAAACCAATAACCACTTTGAAACCTTAAACATAAAAATTAAATCAATTTTGTGTATGTGACCCACTAAGGGTCGGTTACACATACAAACACACCTAGAAAATCTCCTAGTGATCCTCACAAGTACTTGTACATCCTAGTTCTCATTAATACTTGTCCCGATTGTCTCCACTAACCCATTACACATTGGATAATAACCAATGAACCTTCCCTTGCCCCTTTAGGTCACGACAACATGCATGTATTAGTACAAATCCTTAAGTTCCAGTATCTAACCAAATATTGTACAAAAAACTCTATATAAAGACATGACTGGAGTGGTTAACAAACAAGTGTAGTTAACTAGTAACTCAAAAACACCTCCTAAGCAAGATTTTGTTCGGTTTGGTTTGTTTTGTGAAACAGGAGAGTAACTAGCTCTTTGGCTATAAATATACACTCACACTTAAAACACTTAAACCCTTAACACCTTACAACCACACTCACTTCAACACCCTAATCATATATACTCTCTTCCTTTAGTTCGAGTTTCAAACCGCAAACAAACACCTCCCTTGATCTCATTCGAACCCACAAACATTTCTAGTTGTCATACAAGTTTATAAAGGAGTTTACACGAGAGCAGTTGGGCATATACAAAGTATATGAAGCTTGGATTTGGTTAAATGATCGTGTTTTAAATACGAGGACTGCCACAATACTCGTAAGCCTCAAACAAGGCGCTAGGACCTTTGTAAGTCACAATTAAAACTCATGACAATCGATTATGCGAATTCCTTTTTTCTGTAATGACTAGCTTTGGTCAAATGGTAGGTATTTATAACGCACTAAGCTTTTAGAACACGCAGTGATAAAGTGAATAGGACGCAGATAACGTATTATGAATACACTTAACAAATGGTGTAGTGGTAAAACTAAAATAAACGAGTAACGTGTAAGTAACAAATAAGGTTTGAAAAACCACCATTATGAAAAAGAAAAAAAAAAAAAATAAAAAAAAAAAATATAACACCCTGTGTTTATTCAGTCTTTTGACGACGTGATAACTATGCTATTATTTTAGTATTGTACGCGTATGCTTGTAATTTCATGAATTAAGTTTAAATCGCGTAAGGGCTAAAAAATAGCGTTCAAATGTAAACGGGCATGCAACAATTAAAAGTTTACATTAACCAAGGGTTAAATAATTATTTGAGATAAATAAATAACATTGTTATTCTATTTTTACGGAATTATGTAAATTTATACGTTTGGCGATATTGCTTTTTAGGCACGCCCGGAGAAACCACCAAACTTTTCTACACTTCAACAAATACCCACTTTTATACCCAATACATAAAAATTACAAAATATATCATGTATATCTTGTTTATGCCGAAATTCTTGCCATAAATACAAGTTTAAACAAGTAAATAAATAAAAAACCTACATTTTGGTCAAATATACACCATACTGTTTATTTGACTAAGGACCATACCCAGACCATCCTAAGACATGAAGCTATTCCAATGACCGATAAACATGTTCTTTGACTAAATCTATACCTTATATACAAGTATCATCTAGTAAGAGAAGTCTTACAAGTAAAACACTTAGTAAAAAAATCAACAAAACCTCCCTTTTGTCCTCTATATTGCTACGGCAATAAGCAAGCACTCTATCAAATCCATAGCAATTTTTTTCTACAACCCATACACTCCTATACACATCTATCTAAGACAACTAAAGGTGTTTCCATCCATTTAATCACCCATTTACAAGTAATATACAAGAAAAGGAAGCAAGGGTTTGTTAAGAAAATAAGGGTTTTCTTAAGTGCAAGCTTGGGTTTTAAGGCTAAACACGGGTTTAGCATTTGTTTCTCATCATCATCATACCTCATAAGGTTTACTTGAACTCTTTATGTTCTTATAAATTTCATTGTTATGCATATGATTATTCTATTTAGCTTAAATCACCATTTAGGATTATTAACCATGTAAAAAGAAGTTTTTTATTTGTTGTCATCAAAATGTACCACTTTTATATACCTTATGATGTTAATTGACATCATGTTTAAATGGTCACAAACAAATGATTTACACTAGCTTTGATTAAGCCATGAAAATGATTATGGGTTAATTAGGGTTATTTATAGTTTCATAATATGTTTCAATATAAAGAAATACATAAGACATGTTAATATTAATTATGGATTCATATTAATGTTACTTGAACACTAAAATGAAGTTATCTTGGAAGAAATACACTTGTACACACTTGTTTAGGTATAAATATGATTATGGACAAAACTAGTAAATTAGAGATTCATAAGTAAAGATTATGATATTAAGTATTATCATGGATTTGTTAACCTTGGTAACTTTGGACATATGAGGACTATATGGACACATGAACCCCAATAAATATATGATATAAAAACACCTATGATATATAAGACTTGTGTAAAAAACAAAGTGTTAAAGTATGAAAGAAAATGTATAAAAATTGGACTTAACAAACATAACCAAGACAAGCTGTCCAAAATGCGAATTTTAACATACGCATTTTATATTTTTATAAATATCAACGAATTCACGACGATTCGAAAAGGTAAGAACGTGTTACGGATTAATAACGAAAAAAGTTACGTTAAAAAAAGTTATAACGTTTATTAAACGAGTCGTAAATGAATTTTTATAAAAAAATTTTTATAAAAATTAAAACAAGCAATAATTGGATATTTTTTAACAAATAATCACATATTTTTAGGATTCCAAAATGAAAAGAATCATAATTATTCCAATTAATAACGAACGAGTTACAATTTCGCGAGTTACGACAAATAAAACTTTTTATAAAACTCTTTTATAAGAAAGTTACAATTCATGACAGAAAGTTATAGATTTTGTAAACCTCAAAAAATTATAGAACTTTCAAAAACAGAAGAACGTCCCGAACGGAATCATAAAAAACGACATAACCGAATAAAATACGACATTTACGGGTTTTACGACAACAATAACAAATTATATAAAGCACAAACGTCGATGTGAACAGTAAAAGTTACTGTTCACACAGAGGGTCAAAATAATCGAAATGTCAATTTCCAGATAACATCGTCCAATACGAAAAGATGGGCATGAGAATCGGCTTAAAAACGCAAAAGTTTATGCAAGTTTTACTAAAAACGGTAATTATAAACGTTTAACTTTATTAAACACTATTTTTCCAAAAACAATTAGTTGGTGATTAGCTTATATAGAATAAATAAGTAGTTAGTCAAGTACAATATTACTACGGATTCATAATGATGCCTCTTACGATGGCAACGACGAGTTGTTGGGATTCACGATTTAAAGTGTCCTAACTCCTCGTAAGTCATGTCATGACTCATTAATTATGATAATGCCCGAACGATAGTACGATGTAAACAACATAGATTATATTCAATGTTAAACAATTAAAGTACTCTGTACTTATACGACCTTAAAACTAATAAGGTTGCATTTGAATCAAATCGCGTGGCGCGTAATTTGTGATGACACTTAGCATTAACCACATCAAGGTGAGTTCATAAGCGCCCCGACATTTACATGCTTTCGTTTTACAGAAGTTTTTGGGTGAAAAACATGCAAATCTTTACAATTGGACACAAGTGGTTTACGTTTCATGTATATTGATTACGAGTTTGCCTAAGTAGCAATAACCCCATAATCTGAGCCCATTATCATGAACTAGTCAATTCGGGACTGTGAGCGCAGAAGTTAATAATAATCTATGGGTTTGACAACCCCGTTCGGAAGTAGTGAGTAACAATCACTGGACAAACAACGTATACATGTCGAATATAGGATGTTGCAAGGTTAGAACATCACATTGCAATGTAGGCCATTAATTAGGTACTCATACACGTCTAGCTTCAGTTGTCATGAGCGTTTAGAGCAAACGTTATACGATTTATATGATGTCTGCATCTGATGCAATATCATACACTTGGGAAATCTTGGTGGTCCAACAATATATATTTCTCAAACCTAATGAATTTCACCACAATATGGTTGACGTTTTAAAGCAATGTATTTCAGAGGATCAATAACACAAGGTGCGATGAATACATATGTTTTTGATTTGGGATGTTCTATGCATATAATGATTTTGTCGCATTTCCATTTTTGTTATCTGTTATGGGACTAAAGAATCTTTGTATTTGATTCAGGTGAACAAGTTAGAAGCACAGGCTTATTGTAACAACACTTTTTAAATCCAATGTATCATTTTCAAAAAAAACGACTTTTTGGTCCGTTCTAATATTATTATCTTGTGTTGTTGATCTATGAAGTAACACGCCCCGGACCCATATTCCGCTGCGACCCAATTTGGGGGTGTTACATATTGGTATCAAGAGCCAAGTTAAGAAACCATGCTCCAAATGTTTTTGCTGGAACGATAACCGTTTGTCAAAAGTGTGTTTTATAACAAAGGGATTACACGGGACATACAATATGTAGCATACATTCATCATACACTACTGTTTTCATTAGTTGGTTGAACCTAGATGCATTCATATAGGATATAAATGTTAAGAATAAATGTATATTACTATAAAGAGTCTTATATTAAGTAACTAAAGTAATCTATTTTGAATTGTCAGATTCAGTCATGTCAATTTCGGAAATGAATCAGGGGTTACACCACGAGGTTTTCCCATCATACGAGGGATGCTATCAGAACATCGGGAGTCACCTAGAGCCGAAGATCACGTAGTTACTTGAGCTACCTCACCTGCCAGAGGACCCATAATTGGAGGCCGCTCTTCAGGCACCACCCTCTCCAGATTATGTGCCTGGCCTAGAGGAGCCTGAGCAGGCACCACCCTCACCTGATTATGTTCCAGGTCCGGAGCATGCTGATGATGAAACGTTGTTGAGGACACACCGAATGCTGAGGATGCCTCACCCATATGCCCTATCACCTTATTATGTTTCCAGATTCTGATCCTGAGGCAGATCCGGAGGAGGAAGACGATGAGACCCTTAGGAGGAGTCCTATCGACTATCCTGTTGAAACCGGATAGGAAATGACGGAGAGATGAGATATGGACATTGAAGGAGGATGAGGACACTTATATGCGATATCGATGCCGATGAGGAGGATGAGGATGACAGATGGCTTTTGAGATTGACTAGGAGGCGGAGGAGGACACTCAGCTCCTGCCTACCCGGTAAGTTTTGCTTTACCACTATTGCCCCGTCGGCAAGGAGACTGAGCCGTTTGAGACCTGATGATCCTGCGTCCGACACCACCACCTCACCCTGCATGACCGTATGACGCTAGGATTTCTATTCCAGATCCATTACCTGTACCAGCATGGTCTGATTCTGAGTTGCCAGACATACAAGACTTTGCTATAACTTCCTCCACCAGCATCAACCACTATCTCCATGGTCTTCATCACACCCCAGCCCCCCAATTCTTTCCCACTATCCCCACCACCACTCACCGTATTGACATCACATACTCCTAGTCCAATTCGTTCATTGGTATATCTCTGCCACATACGGATTGAGAGCTGAGGCTGCATGCTACATCCCATTCCCTACCATTACCCACCACCTATCATACTCTCCCCGTACCAGACCAGATGCACCACCAACCCTTAGCCCGACTCAGCTCCTACTTCATTTTCCCACCATTGTGTTGTTACCAAACTACAGTCATCAGAGACAGACCCGAGTTAACTCTAACCACCTCGGAAGGGGTTATGTATATCTCTGGGTCCTGGGTATGAGGTAGGAGAGAGCTCCGCCGCTGCTAACGCTGCTGATACCAGCTGGAGGTCTTCAGGGCAATTATGGCTTTGTTGCCAACTATAAGACAGGAGATTTAGGCGACCCATAGAGATATGTCGGATATGGGATCACGGATTCATGGGATGAAAAATGTTGCGACCTACAAAAAAAAATAACAAGGAAAGCTCCAGTTATTACCGATATAGAGTTGGGGGTGCACACATTAAGAGTTTGAGTCTATAGGTCCAAGGGGATACAGATGAGATCTACACTAGGCTAGATGATGAGCAGGGACAGAGGCAGCTATTGGCCGGTCGGGTCAATATGCTGTTTAGAGATAGACGTACTCATGCACATACACGTCAGCTCATGGAGACCGAGGCTGGGATGTCTAGAGAGGCTTGGGGACGAGCGATATGCGAGCGATCTTGCTCATGGAGGGGTTATTCCCCTATGCACCAAAAAAAAGTTTAATTTCCCCCCCATGCACATATGTCAGAGATCACAGAGTTACATTCAGCGACCCCAGGAGTGACAGAAGAGCGATTTATTATTTTGCTTGAGAGACAGACCGCAGGATGCGTAAGGAGATGAGAGAGTTGAGACTCTGCTGATCGCGACTCACAGACAACAGCTTATTCAGACCTTGACTGCTATGCAGACACTAAAGAGAGAGACGATTCCACTTCAGGGACTGGTCACCACACTGCAGGGGCAGGTGACAGCCTTACAGGGACAAGTGATGACATTACAGGGGCAGGTTACTGCATTACAGGGACAGTAGGGACCCGCTGGGGGTCTTGCACAGCCGGAGCTTCCAGAGGAGGCTGGTAGCAGTTCTTAGATTAGACTTAGGTTATTGGTCTAGTTGTTTTGTATAAGCCTACTAAGTATTTAACGGGTTAAACCCGCTGAGTAAGCTTAGGTTATTATGCTTTACTTTGTAAGCACCTAAACATTCAGATCATATTTGTATCGAAACCAATCATGTATGTTTTCCAGTTATATATGAAATGGTGATGTTATGTCATGTCTATAATCGAATTTGTGGTGAATGAATGTATCCATTTGTTATATCATTGTTGATACAATTTCAGATAGTACATTTCCACTGTGTTGAAGTGATTTCACTTTATTTATCATGGATAGTCCATGTCATGGGTTATGAATTTTATGAAATCTAACCGAGTATTGAAATTTCCTGTATTAAAGAAAATGCAACAAACAAAGCGAGCTACAAGATCAACACCGGTCACAACAACAACAGACCCAACAGCAACCATAACCACTACGGTCACTAATGCCCAAACTACCAAGCTATAATCAATCCAAGGTTGTCAGTGCCGCACTGCCGCACGTGACGCAACCAAGGAATGGCACTGATAACCCTTCTGTCGAGAACGGGTTGGTCAGGGACTGAGCGCGTTTGGCTAGAAAATGCACATAACCAGGAATTCATGAATGCAAACCTCTAAATTTAAGGAGCACTGTGGGAGTGTTTGAGTACCCAATGGTTTGAAAGATGGAGACTGTCTTCAGAATAAGCAAAACTGCTGCGTGGAAAGCCAGATCAAATTTGCTACTTGTACCCTTTAAGCAGTGCTCTAAACATGGTTGTAATCTCCCATGTTAATGACTGTTTACTCCATTATTTGCAATTCTATGACTTGGGTAGATCTGAAGAAGAAGATGACTGACAAGTATTGTCCACGAAAACGAATGAAGAAGCTTGAGGCTGAGTTGGAACTGAAGGTAATAGGTAACAGATTGGACAAGTACAACCAACATTTTACATTCAAGCTAGCACTACTGTGGTTAGAAGTTTCCCTGAGGAGGCGATAAAATTGAAAGGTATGTCGGTGGATTTGCTCGACATAATCCAAGGAAACAGCAAAATCGTGGCTTCAAAACCAAAGACAATGCAAGTGGCTATTGAAATGGCCACAGAACTGATGGACAAGAGAGTTAATATCCATTGCAGAGAGAAAAGCTGAAAACAAGAGGAGAGTCTGAAGAACCCCTTCCCGAAGTAATCAGAATCAACAACAACAGCAAAACAGAGGGCAGAACACCGGTAGGGGCAATACCCTGCTGGATCGGTGATAAGAAACAATATGGGGATCAAGACCCAATGCTCAAATGCAATTACCACCATGACGGGTCCGTGTTCTCCCAAGAGTGCTATAAAATGTAACAAATATGGTCACATGGAATCGCTCGTGACTGAGGGGTACGGGATAGCTGCCAACAACAATAACAACCAGAAGGGCACCGATCGGGTCAAACCTAATTGTTTTGAGTACGGAGGGCTCAGGGACACTTCAAAAAGGAATGTCCAAGACTGAAGAACAACAAAGGCAACCGTAGTAATCAAGCTGGGAACGACAGGGCTCCTGCGAAGGTGTATGTGGTTGGAAATGCGGGGGCAAACCCAGACAATGTCGTTGCGGGTACGTTCCTTCTAAACAACCGTTATGCTTATATCTTGGTTTATACGGGGTGGCCGATCGAAGATTTGTGTCTACTACATTTAGCTCCCAAATTTACATCACAACCATCTACCCTAAATCACTATGATGATGTCTAACAAGCTGACGGGAGGATAATAGGGCTAAACAAACTATACTAATGGATTACACAGTTAAACTTCCTAACCACCAATTCAACATAAATTTAATGCAATCGTAGAACTTGGTAGTTTTGATCTATAATCGGATGGATTGGTTGGCGAAGTACCAAGCGGCTCCTCAATGTGTGCCGAGAAGATTGTTCGTATCCCTTTGAAAAATAAAACCTTAATCATACACGAGATGGAAGTACCCAGGAAATGAGACACGATTAAACATCATTTCTTGCACTAAAACGCAAAAGTACATAGAAAAAGGTTTCCTATTATTTCTGGCACATGGTTAAATGTAAAGAGGTGAAGGACAGTCGGCGAAGAAGACGACTTGAGGACGTCCAAAGTTCAGACATTCCCTGAAGTATTCCCTGAAGACTTGCCGGAGTCTTCCTCCGACTCGACAAGTGGAGTTTACAGATCGATTTGGTACTTAGTGCTGCACCTGTAGCACGGCATCCATATCGATTGCGCCTTTCTGAATTGAAGGCGTTATCTGAGCAACTGAAAGAGCTATCAGACAAAAGGCTTTAAAGACCTAGTTCCTCGCCTGGGGAGCTCCGGTCCTTGATTGTCAAGAAGAAAGACGAATCGTTTCAGGATGTGCATTGATTATCGGGTACTGATAAACTAACGGTAGAATCGTTATCCACTCTCCGAGAATTATATTTATTTGATCAACTACAAGGGTCGAGTGTCCTACTCGAAAATCCGCCCTAAGTTCAGGTTATCATCAAATAAGGTTTGAGAAGAGGACAATCCCGAAGACTGCCTATCAGAACTCGATATGGGCGATATGAATTCCAGGTTATGCGTTTGGTTCGAAACCACCGCAAAACACTGCTGTGTTTATGGACCTCATAACCGAGTAGCAAACCATATCAAGATAAATTCGTAAACGTCTTATTGACGAAATTCTGATATATTCGAATAACAAGAAAAGCTATGAAGAACATCTTAAGCTAATATAGAATTGCCTTAAGAAGGAGGAGTGTATGCCCCAATGTTTTCCAAAGTGAATTTGGATTCCTAAGTACAGTTTCTAGGTCACGTGATAGATAGGTGAAAATTCATGTGGATTCCAGCCAAGATTGAACTATAAAAATTGGACTTCTCATAAGACACCAACGAGATTCATCAATTTTTAGTCTTGCTGGATACTACGAAGATTTATTGAAGGGTTTTCCAAGATAGCCCAAACCTATGACCTCAAAGCTCCACACCCACAAAAAAGGTTAAGTTTGAATGGGGCGATAAACAAGAAATTCAAGCTTTTCCACTGTTAAGCAAAAGTTGTGCAGTGCACCAATCCTTGCATTACCTGAAGAAAAGCGAAGACTTCATCGCAAATACTGTTACACTTCAATAGAAGGGTTTGGCGCTTGTTGATGCGAAGAAAAAGTGATTTCTAAGGGTGCAGTCAACGATAGTTTGAAGACTCATGAGAAAAACTACACGACCCATGATTTAGAACTTGGTGCAGTGGAGTTTCGCTTCACAATGATCTGGAACATTTTTAACGAACCAATGTACAGTGTTCAACGCAGACCCCCAAAGTTAGCAACACATTATAGAATCAAAAAGAGTTGAACATGAGTCATACGACGATGGTTTAGAGTGCTAAGTGATTACGATTGCGATATTCGTTATCACCCGTGAAAGCAAATGTCGTTGCTGACGCTTTAAGCAGGAAAGAACGAGAACCACACTTAAGGAGTTACGAGCCTTGTTATGACTATTTGTTTGGACCTTCCCATACAGAACTTAAATTCCCGATACCGAGCGCAGGAAACCCGAGAACATTAAAGTGAAGACGGTGGGGGGAATGTTGATTGAAAACGCTAAAATTTCCCAAAAGCAATTTAGAGAACAAAAGTTTGAACCACGTCGGATGGACCCTGTGCCTCAATGGCAGGAGCTGTTACCTTGTATGGGGATTTACGGACTGTGATCATGCACGAATACCCATAAACAAAATACTCTTATTCATCCGGGTTTCCGACAAAATGTAACCAAGACATGAAAAGTATATATTGGTGGCCCACATGAAAGCCGACATACCACTTATGTTAACATGTGTTTGACCTTATGCAAGTCCAGGCTGAACAACAAAGGGCCATCAGGATATGTTGGTACAGCCAAGATTCCCGAATGGAAGTGGGACAACATCACCATGAATTTTTTCACGAAGCTATCCTAAGACGAATCTACAAGGCTATGATACAATTTGGGTGAAGAACGTGTGACTCGACACCTAAAGTCTAATACGATCTTCACACCCAATGGAGAGAGGACCGAATCCTTTTGGATAAACTGTTGCAAGATTAGTACTAAAAAGAGAGGAGGTCACGATGCATGGTATAACTCGTCTCAATCATTTGCGATCGTGACCCGAGATTCGCATCTAATTTCTGGAGGTCCGACTAAACCACTTCAGAACTCGAACCTCCCGCGCGCTTTGGGTACAAATTTGAATATGATACTGCGTACCATACCGCAACACAGACGGCAAAGCGAGAGGACCATATAAACGCTCGAGGAGATGCTGCGTGCATGTGCAATTGACTTTGGAAAGTGTTGGGTTAACCATTGCCATTAGTCTAGGTTTTCATACAGACAATTGAGCTATCACACGCCAGCATCTAGCCGCACCATTCGAAGCACTTTTATGTTCGAAAGTGTCCGTTCACCTGTTTGTGGACTGAACTGAGAAGCTCAAATACTCGGTCCAGAACTAATTCAAGAGACCACTGAGAAAATCATTCAGATCAAGCAAAGGATGCAAGCCGCTCGTGATCGACAGAAGAGTTACGCTGACTTGAAGCGTAAACCAATGGAATTCCAAGTCGGGGACAAAGTCATGCTTAAGGTCTCGCCTTGGAAAGGGGTCGTGCGTTTTGGCAAACGGGGGAAGTTAAACCCTAGGTATGTTGGACCTTTTAAGGTGATAGAAAGGGTTGGAGAAGTTGCGTACAAGCTCGAACTTCCAGAAGAATTGAGCAGAGTCCATAATACATTTCATGTATCTAATCTGAAAAAGTGTCATGCCGACGAATACCATAAGCCGGTTCCTTGGATGGACTAATTTGGACGAGCCAAACTCTCATTTTGTTGAGGAGCCGGTAGAAAATAGTAAGGCCGTGAAGTTAAACGGTTGAAGCGAAGTAGGCTCCCATTGTTTAAAGTTCGATGGAACTCTCCAAGAGAGTCCCCTGAGTTCACTGGAGCGTGAAGACCAATTCAGGAAAAATATCCACCACCTCTTCACCAAGACCAACACCGTCGCCAAGTGCTGCATTGTGAGCCTTGAGGACAAGGCTCGATTAACGGGGGAAGTCTTATAACACCCTGTGTTTCAAGTCTTTGACACGTCGATAACTATTCTATTATTTTAGTATTGTAACGGCTGTTAGCATGTAAATTCATGAATAAGTTATAAATCGCGTAAGCTAAAAAATATAGGCGTGTCAATGTAAACGGTGTCATCAAACAATTAATGTTTACATTAAGCAATGGTTATATAATTATTTTGAGGATATTATTAACTTTGTTCATTCTATTTTTATCGATATTAAAGTGTATACGTTTACGCGATAATTGCGATATAGGGCACTACCCGGAACCCACAAAAACTTTTCTACACTTCAAAAAATACCCACTTTTATACCCCAATACCTAAAAATTACAATATATATGTATTCTTGGTTTAGCCGAAATTACTTGCCATAAATAATCGAAGTTTATACAAGAAAATAATAAGAAAAACTCTTACATTTTGGTCAAATAGTTACACCTTACTTCATTAATGCAGACACCATACTTGTTTTATTGACTAAGGACCATACCCATGACCAAGCCCCTAAGAACCAGATCCATCCTATGACCTCTAACAGTTTCTTGACTAAATCTATACCTTATATACAAGTATCATCTAGTAAGAGAAGTCTTAACAAGTAAAAAAACTTAGTAAAAAAAATCAACAAAACCTCCCTTTTGTCCTCTATATTGCTACGGCAATAAGCAAGCACTCTATCAAATCCATAGCAATTTTTCTACAACCCATACACTCCTATACACATCTATCCTAAGACATTCTAAGGTGTTTCCATCCATTGAATCACCATTTACAAGTATTAATCAAGAAAAGGAAGCTAGGGTTTTTGTTAAGAAAATAAGGGTTTTCTTAAGTGCAAGCTTTGGTTTTAAGGCTAAACAGCGGGTTTTAGCATTGTTTCTCCATCATCCATCATTACCTCATAAGGTTTACTTGAACTCTTTATTCTTATAAATTTCATTGTTATGCATATGATTATTCATTAGCGTAAAATCACCATTTAGGATTATTAACATGTAAAAATAAGTTTTTATTTGTTGTCATCATAATGTACACTTTTATATACCTTATGATGTTAATGACATCATGTTAAAATGGTCACACAAATGATTTACACTCTTGATTAAGCATGAAAATGATTATGGGATAATTAGGGTTTTTAATAGTTTATTAATATGTTTCAAGTTAAAGAAATACTTAAGACAAGTTAATATTAATGGATTTCATGTATATAAATGTTACTAGAAACACTAAAATGAAGTTATCTTGGAAAGGAAATACACTTGTACATACTTTTTATGTGATAAATATGATTTAAGGACAAAACAAGTAAATTAGAACTCATAATTAAAGAAATATAATAAGTATTATCCATGGATTTGTTAACCTTGGTAACTTGGACATATGAGGACATTATGGACACATGAACCCCAATATATATATGATATATAAACACCTATGATATATAAGACTTTTGGTAAAATACAAAAGTGTTAAAGTATAAAGAAAAGGTTAAAAATGGACTTAACAATTTAACCAAACAGCTGTCCAAAAATTCGAATTATTAACATAACCCATTTTAATATATTTTATAAGATAATACAATTCCACTACGATTCCGAAAAGGTAAGAACCTTGTTAAAACGGAGTAATAACGAAAAAATAACTTAAAAACAGTTACGTTAAATAAACGGAGTCGTAAATTAATATTTTATAAAAATTATAAACAGCAAAGTAATTGATATTTTTAACAAATAAGACATATTTTTAGGATTCCAAAATGATAAGAATCATAATTTTTTTTCAATAAATAACGAAACGAGTTACGATTCGCGAGTTTACGACAATTAAGTACTTTTTATAAAACTATTTTTATAAAAGTTATTTTTCATAGACAGAAAGTTAATTTTTGTAAACCTCATAAAATTAAGAACTTTCAAAAACGAGAAACGTCCACCGGAAAGAAGCATTAAAAACGGAGCATAACGTAATAAAATACGACATTTACGGTATTACGACAACAAATACGAATTAATTAAAGCACACGTCTGGATGTGAACAGTAAAAGTTAATTGGTGTGTTATTTTGCTGTCACAATCAGAGGTCAAAATATCGAAAATGTCAAATAAGGATACTCGTCCTAATACTAAAAGATGTGCATGAGAATCGGGCCTTAAAAAAAACGAGCAAAAGTTTTATTGCTAGTTTTACTAAAACGGTAATATAAACGTTTTAACTATTAAACACTATTTATTTTATTACAAAAACATTAGTTGGTGATTGAGCTATATAGAATATTATGTGGTTATCAAAGTACTATATTACTTAACGCTATTTTCATAATGAAGGCCTATCGGATGGCTTATCGACCCAGGTTGTTGGATTAACGGATTAAAAGTTCCGAACTCCTCGTACGTCATGTCATGACCTCTGTTAATTAAGAATAGCCCGAACGATAGTAAAACGATGTTAACAACTATAGGATGATATTCAATGTTATCAATTAAAGTACTCTGTACTATACTACCTTAATCTAATTAGGTTGCATGTTGAACAGAATTCGCGTGGCCTTACTTGTGATACACCTTAGCATTACTCACTCAAGGTGAGTTCATAGCCCCATATTTTAACATGCTTTTTGTTTTTTACAAAAGTTTTTGGGGTGAAAAACATGCAATGGGCATTTACAATTGTAACACAAGTGGTTAAGTTTCATGTTATGATTTATCGTGTTAGCCTAATTACGATAAACCCATATCTGAGCCCATTTATCAATGAACCTGTCAATTGCGGGACTAGCGAGCGCGAATGTTATTAATAGATCTATTGGGTTAGACAACCCCGTTCAGAGTGATGTATCCTATCACTGGACAAAAAACGAACGTATACCATGTCGATATAGGAGAATGTTGCGGGTTAGGAACATCCCACGGCAACTGAAGGCCATTAATTTGTGTATTCATACATGTCACGCTTCAGTGTCATGAGCTTAGAGCAACCTAATTACATTTATATGATGTCTGCATCTTGTTTCATTATCATACACTTGGGAAATCTTGAGTCCCTACAAAAAATGATTTATCAAACCCCCCTAATTTGGAAAATTTTTTTCCCCCCCCCCACCAACAATTGTAGACGATTTAAAAGCAATGTTTTCAGGAATCAATAAGCAGCAAGTTGCGGATGGATACATGGTGGTTATTGATTTGGAATGTCTGCATTAAAGATTTTGTCGCATTTCCATTTTGTTATCTTTATGGACTAAAAATCTTTAGTATTATATCAATGAACAATTAAGCTTCAGGCTTATGTAACAACTACTTGGTTAAATCCATGTAATCGGTTTCAAACGACTTTTTGTCGTTCTATATTTTATCTTGTGTGTTGATCTATGAAGTAAACACAGCCCCGGACCCTTATTCCGCTGCGACCCAATTTGGGGGTGTTACAAGAAAACCATACGTAAACTCTTAAGGAAAAACACGACACAATGGCTTTGAAAGGTATGCACGACTTAAACAATTGGTTGCATGGGTAACATGACTAGTGTATAGGGCTAACAAACGAAATATAATTGCTAAGACTATTTTCGAATCCTATATATGGTTAGAAATATCATGGGACCCCTAGGCACGATCCGGAACTGCCATGTTCGGCCCAAAACCGGCCCAACGACCTAAATTAGTGAAGGCTCTCGAACTTATAATTAATCTCCCAAGAGCATATCGAATGGCTTATTATGAAACATGAACCCGCGAGAATAATCAAAGGTTTAGAGAAAACTTATAACGTGGCCATAACGGCCCAATCAGCCGAACAAGCACAACAGGCCCAACAGTAGAGCCCGATGAAGTGGGTTATAAGATCTACGAGCTTATTAAGGTAAACCAGACGTTCTTATGAAACTTATATATAGGCCCTATAACCCTTTAAAAACCAAATAAACCTATTTAATGGAACCTTGGTACAAATTTTTATTAAATGTTGTTTGGTCCCAACCGAGCCAATAAGCTCAACATAAGCACATCCGAGCTTATCAATAACCAAACAGCTTAAGAAAAACTTAAATAAATCGCTTAACGAATGCATTTGTTACTACCCACGATCAACTATAACATTTCCAGTAGTAAACCGTTATGGTACTACCATTACTAAAGCGACAATATTATTTCTACCAGGAGTTAACTAATATGCTAGCAGGTAGTATTGACTATATCTACCATTGAATTCAATATAAAGTACCTAAAATTCAATTTTTTTTGTAAATTTAATGTACAAATTATGTAATTAGAACAAAACAAAAAAGTTTATTACAGTGAAATGATTATATTTTATAAACCTAGGTACTAAGTATAAATATCAAGAAGCTAAGGGTATATATGTAGAACTAAACGTGACTTTAATAAAAACGCTAAAGAACTCTGTCGAATATTAATATATTAATCGTTGACATAGAATTGGTTTAATTATAACGACATAAATAAATAAAGTACATTTATTAAGAAAGTATAGTCCAATTTCCGCCAAGAGCCGATCAAACAAGTTTTCACATACCTAAAACAAAACACCACCACACAAGGAAATAACCGAACATAGTAAACAATCAAAAAAATAAAATAGAATTATACCTGAAGATCTTATTAGCCAAACTAAAAGACAAAGAACTAGCCGTATTTACTTAGGTAATAGTAAGGTGTTGAATCATACTAGATAACTATAATCAAATACCATAGACTACTCACTCAGGAGAAGTTCACAGCCCCATGTTTTAACAAAAATTTAAATGATTTATACAAACTTTATTAGGGTAAAGAACCAGCAAATTTTTAACCCAAAAAGATGCCAAAGAAACCTCTACAACCATGATAACGTGTTTATAGCAGAGTACCCATAACCCCTTATGACCATGATCCATGAACTGTTGAATTGCATAGAAGGTATTGGAAATAACAATTTTGGTGGGCGCACTGTTCTGGTAAAGATCTACTAGGGATTGACAATCTCCCGCTCGGGGTGACAATGATATCACCGTTAACGAACTCATAACCATGTGAAAATTGGCTGTTGCAATAGGTATAATGCACATCATACACACCACGGACACTCGTATTGCAAATATATTTGCATTCACAGATTTCGATCTTCCCAGTGTCGATGAGCTTAGAAAAACGTAATTACCATTTATGATTTTTGTGCCATTTATGGTTTCTTAATCATGACACTTGGAAAACTATGCGGTCCTACAATTGATTTACATAAACCTATGAAGTCAGCAACTTTAAGATGACGTTTTAAAAGCAGATTTTTGAAGTCAAAGAATAAGGTCAACGAGGTGCGATGATACAATGTAAGACATAATTGAAGGGAGTACAACAACAATCAGACTTAGGGTCATAATTACATTATGGGAAACTTTAGTTATAAACCATAATCTAAATTTAAATTGTAGAACAATTGTGACCATGGGGCTTATGTAACAAACAAGTATTTAGTTAATCCCAAAGGTATCATATTTTCAAACGACACATTTAGTAGTCCGTTATCAGATCTTGTGCTTATTGATCCATAAAGAAACGCCCTCGGATATTTCAAGACATTCTGCTGCGTGCTCCAGATATTAAGGGTTGTTACATATTGGTATGCTCTCTCAACAACAACAAACGGTGGAAAGCAAACGGGCGGGGTTGGAACGCAAGGAGGGGCGGGAGGAGAGGGAAGAAAGAGAGAGGGATTACCAATCTGTAAACACCCAAATCAGAGCACCGGCAGCAGAATGTTTGAAAATACCGAGGCGTTACTTTTTATGGAAGGAATAGCAACCAATCTGATAACGCTACTAAATGGTGATCCGTTAAAAAGATCCATTGGATTAACAAAAATACTTGTTTTTACAAAAGCCCATGGCTTCAAATTTGTATTCTACAAAAATAATAAAGATTCTGGTTTATAACAATTTTCCCCAAAATGTAATAAGAACCCTAATCTTAATGTTGACTCTTTTCATTATTGACTTCCGAAAATGTATCATCGCCCCTCGTGCCTTAATTACCTTCAAAAACATGCTTAAAACTGTCAACATAAAGATGCTGAATTCATAGTTAAAGTAAATCAATAGTAGACCGCAGATTTTCCACGTGTATGATTAAGACAACAAAATGCAAACATCAAAAAAGTAATTACGTTATCGCAAAGCTCAAGACACTGAACTCGACACTATGTTAAAGCAAATAAATATTGCCAACGATGTCCGTGCATGAATGTGCTACCCCTGTCAACATCACCAAGATTCAACATGGTATGCGATCTGCCCGGTGAAGTAACTAGTCACCCGAAACGGGGATTGTCAATCCCTAATTGATCTTCCATAACATTCGCGCCCGACACAAAGTAATTTCCAATCACCTCTATGTAAAAAAACAATTAACAGTCATGAATCATGGACATAATGGGTTATGTTAACTCAGGCAAACACGTAAACATGGTTAATAAAAAGGTACATTTGCAGCTAATTTGTAAAACAAAGCATGTTCTTACCCTCAAGAATGAAAACATTTAATAATTGTAAAACAAGGTGCCTGTGAACTCACCTGAGTGAATAGTCCTCTGGAAATTGATAATAGATATCCAAGTATGAATCACACCATCAAATACCTAAGTAAATACGGCTAGTCTTAGTCTACAAGTTTAGGCTAAAGACTCAATGTATAAACTATAATAAATTTGCTAGTTTATATGTACTGTTATTACTTGTGTGGTGGTGTACGTGTTTAATGTATTTGAAATTGTTTGATGGCTCTTGGGAAAATGGATAACTTTCATAAATAAATATATTAGTTATATTAAGTCTTAAATTAAACCCAATCAATGTCCGAATAATTAAAATATCGACCGATTCTTTAAGCGTTTTATTAATCCACGTTATGATCACAAATCTACCCTTAGCATCTAGATATACACTTTAAGTCCCCTAGGTTTATAAAATATAAACATTTCAGCACTGTAAACCCTTTAGTTTGATAAATTACATAATTAGTACCCTAAAATTTAACAAAAAGTGAAATTTAGACTTTATATTACTACAGGTAGATATAGTCATAACTACTCGCTAGCATATTAGTTACTCCTGGTAGAATAAGTATTGTCATAAGTACTGGTAGATACCATAACGGATTACTAACTGGAATGTTATAGTTAGTTTCGTTAGTACAAATGCATTCGTTCACTTATATAAGTTTTCTTAAGCTGTTTGGCTTATTGAAAAGCTCGGATGAGCCATATTTGGAGCTTATAGCTCGTGGGACCAACAACACTTTACAGAAAAATTAGTACCCAGGTCCATGTAAGGTTTATTTGGTTTTTAAAGGTATAAGGGCCTATTATAGTTTTTCAAAAGCTCGTAGGTTACCTTAATAAGCTCGTATATGCTTATAACCACTTCAATGGCTCAACTGTTGGGCCTGTTGGGCTTGTTTCGCCTTATTTGGCCCGCTAGTGGCACGGTAAGTATTCTTAAACTTTGATTCTTTCCACGGGTTTCATGTATTCATATAACCCCTCGATAACTCTGGGAGATTAATTATAAGTTGAGAGCCTTCCCTAATAGGTCTTGGCACGGTTGGGGCCCGAACATGCATGTGGGATCGAGCGAGGTCCACATTGATTTTCTCTAACCACATATAGGATTCGAAAATAGTCCATAGCAATAATATTTCAATGATAGCCCTATACACTAGACATGTTACCCATGCAACGCAATTAGTTTAAGTCGTGCATACCTTTCAAGCCATTGTGTCGTGTTTTTCCTTAAGAGTTTACGTATGTTTTTTCTTTTAACACCCCCAAATTGGGTCGCATCGAATAAGGGATCCGGGGCGTGTATACTTCATAGATCATCAACAAAAGAAAATAGAACGACCAAAAAGTCGTTTTAAAACGATCATTGGATTTAACAAAGTAGTTGGTTACATAACCTGAGCTTAACTTGTTCCCTTGATCAAAACAAAGATTTTCAGCCAATAACAGATAACAAAATGAAATGCGACAAAAATCTTTTATGCAAGACATCCAAATCAAAACCACCAATGTATCCATCGCACCTTGTGCTTATTGATCCCCTGAAAAACATTGCTTTAAAACGTCAACAATAATGTTGGTGAATTCATAGGTTTGAAAAAATCAAATATTTGGTAGGACCACAAGATTTCACCAATGTGTAGATAATGCAACATATGCAGACATCATATTAATGTAAATTAGGTAGCTCTAAGCTCATGACACTGAAGCTAGACATGTATGAATACAATAAATCGCCAACATTGCCCGTGGTGGATGTTCTAACCCGCAACATCTATATACGACATGGTATACCGATCGTTTGGCCCAGTGAAAGCTACTCACCCGAACGGGGTTCAAACCCAATATAGATCTAATAAATAACATTCGCGGCTCACAGTCCCGCAATTGACATTCATGATAATGGGCTCAGATATGGGTACTCGCTATATCTTTAGTCAACAACGTAAACATAACATAAACTTAACCCTAGTGTCCAGATGTAAAGCAAATATGCATGTTTTTCACCCCAAAAACTTTGTAAAACACAAGCATTAAATATGGGCTATGAACTCCACCTTGAGTGAGTGGAGGTGCTAAATGTATCACAAATAAACGCGCCACGCTAATTTGATCAAATGCAGAACCTAATTAGATTAAGGTCGATAAGTACCGATACTTTAATTGATAACATTGAATATAAACCCTAAGTTGTTACATCGTACTATCGTTCGGCTATCATAAATAAAGAGGACATGACATGACGTACGAGGAGTAGGACACATTAATCGTAAATCCAACAACACGCGATACCCATCCGAGATGCCCATTTATGACACCCGTAGTAATATAGTACTTTGGATAACCACATAAGTAATATTCTATAAAGCTCAATCACCAACCAAATGTTTTTGTAAAAAATAGTGTTTTAATAAGTTAAAACGTTTATAATTTACTCGTATTAGTAAAACTAGCAAAACTTTTTGCTGTTTATAAGCCCGATTCTCAAGCCCATCTTTTCCGTATTAGACGAGTTTAATCATAATTGATTGACATTTTCCATATTTTGACCCTCTGGAGAACAGTAACTTTTACTGTTCACATCAGACGTGTGCTTTATATAATTCGTATTTGTTGTCGTAAAACCCGTAAATGTCGTATTTTATTCGTTATGGCTCCGTTTTTAATGATTCTTTCGAGGACGTTCTCGTTTTTGAAAGTTCTATAATTTTAATGAGTTTACAAAAAAATAATTTTCTGTCAAGAAATAGTAACTTTTATAAAAAAATATTAATAAAAGTATTAATTGTCGTAAACACGCGAAATTCGTAACTCCGTCGTATTCAATGAAAAAATTATGATTCTTAACATTATTGGAATCCTAAAAAAATGTATTATTTGTTAAAAAAAATCAATACTCTGCTGTTTTTAATTTTTATAAAAATTCATTTTACGACTGCCGTTTATTAACGTATAACTCGTTTTTAACGTAACTTTTTTCGTTATTAATCCTTTTAACAAAGATCTTACCTTTTCGAATCGTCGTGAAAATGTATTATCATATAAAAATATAAAATGGGATTTTAAAATTCGAATTTTTGGACAGCATGTTTGGTTAATTTGTAATACCGATTTTTAACCATTATCTTTTAATACTTTAACACATGTTGTATTTTACCAAAAGTCTTATATATCATATGTGTTTAAATATCAAATATATAGTTGGGGTTTTCCTGTGTCCTAAAATAGTCCTCATAAGTACCAAGATACCAATGTTAACAAATCCATTGATAAAACTAATATCCTAATCTTTACTTATGAAATCTTAATTTACTATATTTGTCCATAAACATATTTATACATAAACAAGTATGTACAAGTGTAATTTCTTCCAAGATAACCTTCATTTTATTGATCCAAAGTAACATTACTATGAATCCATAATTAATGATTAACATGTCTTATGTATTTCTTTTATATTAAACATATTAAGAACAATAAAAACCCTAATATAAACCCATAATCATAACATGTTAATCAAGAGTGTAAATCGATTTGTGTGACCATTTTAACAAATGTCATTAACATCATAAGGTATATAAAAGTGTACATTTATGATTGTACAACAAATAAAAACTTCTTTTTCACATGTTAATAATCCTAAATGGTGATTTAAGCTAAATAGAATAATCATATGCATAACAATGAAATTTATAAGAACATAAAGAGTTCAAGTAAACCTTATGAGGTATGATGATGATGATAAACAAATGCTAAACCCTTGTTTAGCCTTAAAACCTAAGCTTGCACTTAAGAAAACCCTTATTTTCTTAACAAAAACCCTAGCGTTCCGTCCTTTTCATGATTAATACTTGTAACTGGAGAATCAATGAAGGAAACACCATAGAATGTCTTATGATAGATGTGTAATAGGAGTTTATTTTTGAAAAAAATTGCTAGTGGATTTTGATAGAGTGCTTGCCATATTGCCGTTAGCAAAATAGTAGGACAAAAGGGAGGTTTTGTTTGGATTTTTTATACTAAGTGTTTTTTATCTTGTAATACTTCTCTTTACTAAAGAAACTTAGGTAAATAAGGTTATAATTAATCAATAGAACATGATATGGTCATAGGAATTGGCTCATTTCTTAGGGAATGGGTCCATGGTAATGTCCTTATTCAATAAACAAGTATGGTGTTTGCATTAATGAGTAAGGATAATAATGACCAAAATGGAAAGAGTTTTTTTCTTATATTTTCTTGTAAAACATGTATTTATGTCAAGAATATTCGGCATAAACAAGATATACATGATATAATTTGGTAATTTTTATGTATAGGTTATAAAAGTGTGGTATTTTTTGGAAGTGTAAAAAGTTTTTGTGGTTCGCGGAGTGCCTAAACCAATTTATCGCGAAACGTATACACTTTACGTATCCGATAAAAATAGAATGAACAAAGTTAATAATTATCCTCAAAATAAATTATATAACTCTTGCTTAATGTAAACATTTAATTGTTTGATGCCCGTTAACGTGAACGCATAATTTTTAGCTTACGCATTTAAAGCTTAATTCATGAAAGTTACAACATACGCGTACAATTACTAAAAATAAAAAGCATAGTTAACGACGTCGTCAAAGACTTGAAAAACAGGTGTTAAAGACTTCCACCCGTTAACCGAGCCTTGTCCTCAAGGCTCACAATGCTGCAAAATGACGACGTGTGGTCTTGTGAAAGGTGTGGATATTTTTCTTTCTGAAAAGGACTTCACGCCCACTGAACTCAGGAACATCTCTTGGAGTACCATCGCACTTTAACCACTGGATTCCCGACTTCGCTTCAACCTTTAACTCATGCCTACTATTTCTACCGGCTCCTCAACAAAAAATGGAAGTTTGTCGTCCAAATTAAGTCCCATCCCAACGAACGGCTAATGGTTCGTCGGCATGACACCTTTTTCAGATTAGATACATGAAATGTATTATGGACTCCCTGCTCAATTTCTCCTGAAGTACGAGCTTTGTACGCAACTTCGTCTCAACCCTTATCTATCACCTTAAAAGGTCCAACATACCTAGGGTTTAACTCCCCCGTTTGCCAAAACGCACGACCCCTTTCCAAGGCGAGACCTTAAGCATAATTTGTCCGCTTGTTCACAACCACCCGCCCCACCCCGTGGGGGGGGCACCACCAACACACACACAGGGGGGGGGGGGGGGGGGTAAATTGGAATTCCATTGGTTTACGCTTCAGTCAGCGTAACTCTTCGGTCATCACGAAGCGGCTTGCATCCTTTGCTTGATCTGAATGATTTTCTCAGTGGTCTCTTGAATTAGTTCTGGACCGAGTATTTGAGCTTCTCCAACTTCAGTCCAACAAACAGGTGAACGACACTTTCGACCATAAAGTGCTTCGAATGGTGCGGCCTTGATGCTGGCGTGATAGCTATTGTTGTATGAAAACTCGACTAATGGCAAATGGTTAACCCAACCCTTTCCAAAGTCGATTGCACAAGCACGCAGCATATCCTCGAGAGTTTGTATGGTCCTCTCGCTTTGCCCGTCTGTTTGCGGATGGTACGCAGTACTCATATCCAAATTTGTACCCAAAGCGTTCTGAAGTGACCTCCAGAAATTAGATGCGAATCTCGGTCCACGATTCGCAAATGATGAGACAGTATCCCATGCCTCGATGACCTACCTCCTAAAGTAAAATCTTGCAAGTTTATCCAAAGATCGGTCTCTCTCATTGGTGTGAAGATCGTATACTTAGTGGTCGTCCAACGAATCACCCAAATGTGATCATAGCCTTGAGATGTCTAATAGGAAGCTTCGAACAGAAATTCATGGTGATGATGTCCCACTTCCATTCGGGAATATAGGCCCTGTACCCAACAATCCAGATGGCCTTTGTTGTTCACCTTGACCTTAGCATAGGTTTTCAAACACCTTTTAACATAAGTGGCAATGTCCGGCTTTCCATGTTGGCCGCCATATAACTTCTTCTGTCTTGGTTACATTTTTGCTGAACCCGGATGAATAGATTAATTAGATTTATGGGATTCCCGGTGCATGATCACAGTCCGTAAAGTCCCCTAACACAGGTAACCACTCCAGCCATTGAAGGCACAGGGTTCCATCCGCACGTGGGTTCCAACTTTTTTTCTCTAATTGCTTTTGAAGATTTAAGCGTTTTTCAATCAACGATTCCCCCAACGTCTTCACTCTTAATGTTCTCGGGTTTCCGCGCTTCGGACCTGCGAATTTAAGAGCTTGTTTGGGAAGGTCCAAACCAAATAGTATAACCAAGACTCGAACCTACTTAGTGGTGGTTTCTCGTTCTTTCCTGCTTAAAGCGTCAGCAACGACATTTGCTTTCCCCTGTGATAACGAATATCGCAATCTAATCACTTAGCAACTCTAAACACGTCGTTGCCCATGTTCAACTCTTGTTTGATCAAAAATGGAGTTGCAAACTCTTGTGGTCGGTGAACACAGTAAATCACTAGGTTCCGTATAAAATAATGTCTCCAGATCTTGAGAGCGAACCACCATGCACCAAGTTCTAAATCATGTAGTCGTGTAGTTTTTCTCATTAGTCTTCAACTATCGGATGCATAAGAAAACACTTTTTTCTCTCAGCAGTCAACACAGCCCCAAACCCTTCTTTGAAGTGTCACAGAATTCGAAGAAAGTCTTTCGCTTTCTTCAGGTAATGCCAAGGATTTGGTAGCACTGCACACTTTTGCTTCAACTTGTTGGAAAGCTAGCTTCTTGTTTAATCGCCCCATTCAAACTTAACCATCTTTTGGGTAGCTTGGTCATAGGTTTGGCAATCTTGGAAAACCCTTCAATAAATCTTCGATAGTATCCAGCAAGACCTAAAAATTGATGAATCTCCGTTGGTGACTTAGGAGATGTCCAATCTTTAATAGATTCAATCTTGGCTGGATCCACATGAATTCCTTCACTATCAATCACGTGACCTAGAAACTGTACCTTAGGAATCCAAAATTCACATTTTGGAAAATTTCTTGGCATACAACTCTCCTTCTTAAGCAATTCTATATTAGCTTATAGATGTTCATCATGCTCATTCTTGTTTCTTCGAATAATCAAAAACAAAAAAAAAAAAAAAAAAAAGAAAAAAAAAAAAAAAAAAGACAACCGTCAATAAAGACAATACGAATTTATCTAATATGGTTCTGCATACTCGGTTCAGAGGTCCATAAACACAGCAGGTGCTTGGTCAAACCAAACGGCATTAACCTGAATTCATAATGCCCATATCAGTTCTGAAGGCATCTTCGAATGTCCTCTTCTCAAAGCCCTTAATTTATTGATAACCTGACTTAGGCGATTTTCGAGTAGACACTCAACCCTATGAAGTTGATCAAATAAAATCATCAGATTCTCAGGGAGTGGATAACGGTTTCTTCACCGTTAGTTTTATCAGTTCCCGATAATCAATGCACGATCGATACGATTCGTCTTTCTTCTTGGACAAACAATACCGGAGCATCCGCCAAGGCTAGACCTAGGTCTATAAAGCCTTTGTCCTGATAGCTCTTTCAGTTGCACAGATAACTCTATCAATTCAGAAGGCGCCAATCGATAAGGTGTCCGTGTTACAGGTGCGAGCATCCAGTTACCACATCAATTTGAAACTCCACCTTGTCCCCGAGTCGAGGAAGACCTCGGCAAGTCTTCAGGAATACTATCAGGAAAGTCTTGAAACTATCGGCACGTCCTCAAGTCGCTTCTTACTCCATTTGTCCTTCAACCTCTTTACATTAACTGTGCATAAAAATATGAAACCCTTATTTCTATGTACATTTGCGTTTTAGTGTCAAGAAATGATGTTTAATCGTGTCACAGTTACCCTGGGTACTGTCCCATCACCCGAGTAGAATAAGGTTTTTATTTTTTCCCAAGGGATACGAACAATCTTCTCGGCACACATGATGACCGGCTTATTATTGGTACTCCCAACCAATCCTAACCGAGTATGCAACAAAAACTACCAAAGTTCAACATGCATTAAATTTATGTAATTGGTGGTTAGAAGTTTAATGTGTAACCCTTAAGAATATGTTAAAGCCCAATTATCCTCCCGTTCAGCAAGTTCACATCAAAAATAGATGATCAATGTAGATGGTGTGATGTTCAATTTTGGAGCTAAAAGTAGTAGACACAAAACTTCGATCGTCACCCGTAACAAACAGATATAAGCCATAACCGTTTTGTTTAGAAGGAAACGTACCTGCACACATTGTCTGGGTTTGCCCCCGCATTTCCAACCACATACACCTTCGCTGGAGCCCTGTCATTCCCAGCTTGATTACCACGGTTGCCTTTGTTGTTCTTCATTCTTGGACATTCCTTTTTGAAGTGTCCCTGAGCTCCGCACTCAAAACAAGTAGGTTTCTGACCCGATCCGGTGCCCTTCTGGTTGTTATTGTTGTTGGCATTTCCCGTACCCCTACAGTCACGAGCGATGTGACCATATTTGTTACATTTATAGCACTTTGGAGAACACGACCGTCCAGGTTGGTAATTGCATTTTTGAGCCATAGGGTGTCAAGATCCCCCATATTGTTCTTATCACCCGAATCCAGGCTGTGTATGCCCTAGCCGGGGTTTCTGCCTGCTTGTATTGCTGTTGTTGTTGGATTCTGTTTACTTCGGGAAGTGTTTTCCAGACTTCCTCTTGTTTTTCTAGCTTGTCCTCTCTGCTATGGTATTACTCTCATGTCCACAGTTCTTTTGCCATTTCAATCCACTTGCATTGACTTTGGTTTTTGAAAGCCACGATGTTTCCATGGATTAAGTCGAGCACTCCACGACATACCTTTCAATTTTATCCGCCTCCTCAGGAACATTCTAACACACAGTAGTGCTAGCTCTTGAAAACGTTGGTTGTACTTGACCACATCAGTACCTATTACCTTCAAGTTCCACAACTCAGCCTCAAGCTTCTTCATTTCGTTTCGTGGACAATACTTGTCAGTCATCTTCTTCTTCAGATCTACCCAAGTCATTGAATATGCAACATCATGAGTAACAGTCATAACATGGGAATTCCACCATGTTAGAGCACCTGCTAAAAGGGTACAAGTAGCAAATTTGATCTGGCTTTCCACCGAGCAGTTGCTTATTCTGAAGACAGTCTCCATTCTTTCAAACCATTGGGTTAACACAACCACCCCTCAGTGGCCCTCTTAAATAAGGTTTTGCACTTCATGAAATCCCTGGAAAGTGCAATTTTCTAGCAACGCGCTCAGATCCCCGACACCCGTTCTCGAAGAATGGTAATATCAGTGCCATTCCTGGTTTGTCACGTGCGGACCCCCCCCCCCCCCCCCCAGAGCGGCACTGACACCTTGATTAATCATAGCTTGGAGTTGGGCATTAGTGACCGTAGTGGTTGTGGTTGCTGTTGGGTCTGTTGTTGTTGTGACCGGTGTTGATCTTGTAGCTCGCTTTGGTGCCATTTTCTTTAATCACAGGAAAATACAATACTCGTTAGATTTCATAAAATCATAACCATGACATGACATATCCATGATAAATAAAGTGAAATCACATCACACAGTGAAATGTACAACTGAATTGTAATCAACAATGATATAACCAAATCGACATTCATTCACCACAAATTCGATTATAGACATGACATAACATCACCATTTCATATATAACTGGAAAACATACATGATTGGTTTAGATACAAAATGATCATAATGTTTAGGTTACAAAGTAAAGCATAAAAAAATAAAACCCAAAGCCTTACTAGCCGGGAATTTAAACCCTAAATACTTAGTAGGACAATATACAAAACAACTAGCCATAACAAAGTCTAATCTACAGAACAGCAACCACCTCCTCTGGAAGCTCCGCTGTGCAAGACCCCCAGCGGGGGGTTGGATTTGGGGGGGGGGTGGGGGGGGGGGTGGGGGGGGTGGTTTTGTTTGGGGGGGTTGGGTGGGGTGTTGTGGGGTAGGGGGGATCCCCAACTGTCTCTGTAATGCAGTCACCTGCCCCTGTAATGTCAGCACATTCCCAGTAAATGCTGTCACCTGCCACTACCCCCCCAGTGTGGTGACCAGTCCCTGAAGTGGAATCGTCTCTCTCTGTAGTGTCTGCATAGCAGTCAAGGTCTGAAAAACTTCTGCTGTCGAGTGCGATCAGCAGCTCTCAACTCTCTCATCTCCTTACGCCTCCTGCGGTCTGTCTCTAGCAAATCATAAAATCGCCCTCTCTGTCTCCTGTGGTCCGCTGACTGTAACTCTGTGATCTCTGACATCTGTGCATGAACTGTGGTGCGTAGGGAAATAACCCCTCCATGAGCAAGATCACAGCATCCATCGCTCGTCCCCAAGCCTCTCTAGACATCCCAGCCTCGGTCTCCATGAGCTGACGTGTATGTGCATGAGTACGTCTATCTCTAAACAACATATTGACCCGACCGGCCAATAGCTGTCTCTGTCCCTACTCATCATCTAGCCTAGTGGTAGATCTCATCTGTATCTCGCCTGACCATAGACTCAAACACTCTCATGTGTGCACCCAACTCTATATCGGTACTAACTGGAGCTCCTTGTAGGGTCTCAACAATCTCATCCCATGAATCCGTGATCCCATATCCGACATATCTCTCTGGGTCACGCCTAATCTCCCTGTCTATAGTGGCAACAAAGCCATAATCTGCCCTAAGACCTCCAGCTGGTCTAGCAGCAGCAGCGGCGGAGCTCTCTCCTACCTCATACCCCAGGATCCCAGAGCAATACATAACCCCATCCGAGGTGGTAGGTTCACCCGGGTCTGTCCTCTCTACTGACATTCAGATGTAACAACAATGGTGGAAATGAAGTAGGAGCTGATGTGGGCATGGGTGGTGGTGCATCTGGTCTGGTAGGGGTGAGATATGAAAGTGGTGTAAATGGTAGGGAATGGGAAAGTAGCATCAGCCTCAGCTCTCATCCCTAATCGAGGCAGCAATAACCCAAAGAACGAATAGGACTAGGAGGTGTTGCTGTCCAATAACAGGTGAGGGTGTGATTCAGTTGGGAAAGGAAACTGGGTGGGTGATGAAGACCAAGGAGATAGTGGTGATACAGGAGGGGGAAATAAAGCAAGAGTCTGGTCAACCTCAGAATCAACCATGCTGGTACAGGTAATGGCTCTGTAATAGAAATCCCTAACCTTCCACGGTACGCAGGGTGAGTGGAGGTTGTGGCCGCAGACTCCTCAGTCTCAACGCTCAGTCTCCTCTGCATACGGGCAATAGCTGGTAAAGCAACAACTACCGGGTAGGCATGGACTGAGTCTCCTCCCTCCGCCTCCTCGTCAAATCAAACATCCATCTCGACAACCTCATCCTCTCATCCGGCATCGTATATCCATAATTAGTGTCCTCATCCTCCTCAATGTCCATCTCATCATTCTCCTCATCTCCTCCGTCAACAGGAAATCGATAGAATCCTCCTCAGGGTCCACAATCTCATCCTCCTCCGATCTGCATCAGGACAGACTCTGGAACAAAATCAGGTGATAGGCAATGTGAGGCATCCTCATCATACGGCTGGTCTTCAACAACGATCACATCATCAGCATGCTCCGAACCTGGAAACAAATCAGGTGAGGGTGTGCCTGCACAGCATCCTCTAGGCCAGGCACATAATCTGGAGAGGGTAGGGCCTGAAGAGCGGCCTCCACGTATGGGTCCTCTGGCAGGTGAGGGTATGCTCAAAGTACCTCGTGATCATCGGCTCTAGGGATCCAAGTCTGATAGATCCTCAAATGGACGGGAAACCACCGGTGTGTGGAAACCCCAGATCATCCGAGTCATACCCATGACTGAATCTGAAAAATTCAAAAATAGCTTATATTAGTACTTAATATAAGACTCTTTAAGTAAATAAATACATTTAACTCTTAACATGTATATCAAATATGAATGCATCTAGTTCAACCAACTAATGCAACAAGTAGTGTATGCATGAATGTATGCACATATGTATGTCCCGTGTAATCCCTTTGTTATAAAACAACTTTTGAAAACGGTTATAGTCCAGCAAAAACATTTGACCTGGTTCTCTATAACCTTGGCTCTTGATACCAATCTGTAACACCCCCAAATTGGGTCGCAGCGGAATAAGGGTCCGGGGCGTGTTACTTCATAGATCAACAACACAAGATAAATATAGAACGACCAAAAAGTCGTTTGAAAATGATACATTGGATTTAACAAAGTAATTGTTACATAAGCCCGAAGCTTAACTTGTTCACTTGATCAAATACAAAGATTTTCAGCCCATAACAGATAACAAAATGAAATGCGACAAAATCTAAAATGTCAAGCACATCCAAATCAAAACCACCAATGTGATCCATCGCACCTTGATGCTTATAGATCCCCTGAACTACAATATGCAATTAAAACGTCAACAATATGTTGGTGAATCATAGGATTGATAAATCAAAAATTGTAGGCCCACAAATGTCCCAAGTGTATGAGTTAATCAACAGATGCAGACATCATATAAATGTAATTTACGTTGCTCTAGAGCTCATGACACTGAAGCTTGACGAGTATGAGTACCAAATAATGGCCTACATTGCCCATGGTGATGTTTCTAACCAGCAACCTCCTATATTCCGAATGGATCGATTCGTTTTTGTCCCAGTGATAGCTACACCCCGAACGGGGTTTTCAAACCCAATAGAACTATTAATAACATTCGCGCTCACAGTCCCGCAATTGACAGTTCATAAAATGGCTCAGATATAGGGTATTGCAACTAGCAACACGTAATCATAACATGAAACTTAACCACTTGTGTCCAATTGTAAAGCATTGCATGTTTTTCACCCCAAAACTTTGTAAAACAAAAGCATATAAAACGTGGGGCTATGAACTCACCTTGAGTGAGTAAAGCTAAGTGTATCACAAATAACGCGCCACGCGAATTGATCAAATGCAACCTAATTAGATTAAGGTCGTATAAGTACCGAGTACTTTAATTGATAACATTGAATATAATCCTATAGTTGTTACATCGTACTATCGTTCGGGCTATCATAATTAAAGAGGTCATGACATGACGTTCGAGGAGTTAGGACACTTTAAATCGTAAATCCAACAACTCGTCGAAACGCCATCCGAAGAGGCCTCATTATGAAACTCCCTAGTAATATAGTACTTTGATAACTACATAATATTCTATATAGCTCAATCACCAACTAATGGTTTTGGTAAAATTGTGTTTAACAAGTTAAAACGTTTATAATTACCGTTTTTAGAGTAAACCTAGCATAACCTTTTGCGTTTATAAGCCCGATTCTCATGCCCATCCTTTTCTATTGAGGACAGTTTATTCATAATTTGACATTTACGATAATTTGACTCTCTGTGAACAGTAATCTTTTTACGGTTCACATCAACGTGTCTTTATAAAAATTTTGTAAATGTTTGTCGTAAGAACCCGTAATGTCGAATTTTATTCGTTATGGCCACCGTTTTTAATGATTCTATCGAGGGACGTTCTTCGTTTTTGAAAGTTTCAATAATTTTATGAGGGTTTACAAAAATATTAACTTCTGTCCATTAATAGTAACATTTTATAAAAATAGTTTTATACAAGTATTAATTGACGTAAACTCGCGGAAAAACTAACTTCGTACGATATTAATTGGAAAAATATATGATTCTTATCAATTTTGGACTCCTAAAATGTTGTAAAATAGTTAAAAAGAAACAATACTATCTGTTTATAAATTTAATTAAAAATATTTTTGATAAAAATTTCATTTACGACTCCTTTTATTAAACGTAAAAACACCGTTCTTAACGTAACTTTTTCGATAAAAATCCGTATTTAACAATTTCTTACCTTTTCGGAAAACGACGTGTAAAAGAAAACCTCTAATAAACAAAATAAAGAGTGTACTGTAAACAAATCGGAAATATTGTGACAGCAAGAATAAGTGTAAGTTAGATACGACCATTTTATAGACATATTCTTTATACTTTAACACAAAAGTTAAATTACCCCCAGTCCATAAATATCATATGATAGTTAGATATCACAAATAAGATATTGGGTTCATGTGACCATTAATAGTCTCATATGTACCAAGTACAAGGTTAACCAATCCCATGATAAATACTTAATATCATAATCCTTTACTTAAGAAATCCAGCTAAATTACTAGTTTTTTTCCATAATCATAGTTTATACCTAAACAAGTGTTGAACAAGTGGAATATCTTCCAAGATAACTTCATTTTAGTTGTTCAAGTAACAATAAAAAGAATCCAAAATTAAATATTAACATGACTATATGTATGTTCTTTATATTGAAACATATTATGAAACTATAAAAACCCTAATTAACCCATAATCATTTTCATGCTTAACCAAGAGTGTAAATCATTTGTGTGACCATTTTAACATGATGTCATTAACATCATAAGGTATATAAAAGTGTACATTATGATTGACACAAAATAAAAACTTCTATTACATGTAAAAAATCCTAAATGGAGAATTAAGCTAAATAGAGAATAAACAAAAGCATAACAATGAAGATATATAAAACATAAAGAGTACCAGAAAACCATATGATGTTATGAAGAAGATTAGAAACAAAAGGTAAACCCGTGTTTACCAAAAAACCCAAGCTTGCACTTAAGAAAACCCTTATTTATTTAACAAAAACCCAGCTTCCCTTTTCTGATTAATACTTGTAAATGGTGAAATCAATGGATGGATACACCTTAAATGTGCTTAGGGATAGATGTGAAAAGATTGTGTATGGTTGTAGAAAAATTGCTAGGATTGATAGAGTGCTTGCTTATTGCCGTAGCAATATAAGGACAAAAGTGAGGTATTGTTGATTTTTTTACTAAGATGTTTTTACTTGTCAGACATCACTCACTAGATGATACTTGTATATAAGGTAAAGAATTAGTCAAAGAAAAAACATGTTAATGTTCATAGAAAACGCTCATGGGACTTAGGGATGGTCATGGGTATGTTCCTTATCAAATAAACAAGTATGGTGTATATTTGACCAAAATGTAGAGTTTTACTTATATTTCGTGTATAACTTGTATTTATGGCAAAATTTCGGCAAAAACAAGATATACATGATAATATTTTGTAATTTTGTATGTATTGGGTATAAAGTGGGATTTGTTTGAAGTGTAGAAAAGTTTTGTGGTTTCCGGGAGTGCCTAAACGCAATTTACGCGAAACAATACACTTAACATATCCAATAAAAGAAAGACTGGAACAAAGTTAAAAATTAATCCTCAAAATATATTATAATAACCCTTTAGCTTAAATGTAAACATTTAATTGTTTGATGCCCGTTTACATTGAACGCTAATCTTTAGCTTACGCGATTTAAACTTAATTTCAAGAATTACAAGCAAACGCGTAACAACTACTAAAAATAAATAGCATAGTTATCAACCGTCAAAGACTTGAAAACACAGGGTGTTATATTTTCTCATAATGGATGGTTTTCAAAACCTTATTTGTTACTAAACACGTTTACTCGTTACTTTATAATTATTACCACTACACCATTTGTTAAGTGATTCATTATACTATCATGCGTCCTTAATTCATGTTATCATGCGTGTTCAAACAGCTATGCGATATACATACATTAGCATTTGACCATAAGCTAGTCATACGAAAATAATACGCATAAATCGATTGTCATGAGTTTAATTAGTGACTTACAAGGTCCTAGCCTTGTTTTGAGTGTAACAGTAATGTGGCAGTCCACGTATGTAAAACGCGATCAATAACCAAATCCCAAGCTTCAATACTTTGTAAATGCCCAACCCTAGCTCGTGTAAACTCCTTTATAAACTTGTATGACAACTAGGAATGTTTGTGGGTTCGAATGAGATCAAGGGAGGTGTTTGTTTGCGGTTTGAAACTCGAACTAAGGGAAGAGAGTATATATGATTATGGTTTGAGTGAGTGTGAGTTGTAAGAGTGTTAAGTGTTAAGTGTTTAAGTGTGAGTGTAAAGTTTTATAGCCAAAGAGCGTAGTTAACACTCCCTAGTTTCACAAACACCCAAGACCGAACCAAAATCCGTGCCTAGGAGGTGGTTTTGAGTTACAGATAACAACACCTTGTCTTTAGTTAAACCCACTCAAGGTACAAGTCTTATTATAGGAGTAATAATTTGTAACAAGTTTGTTAGATACTAGAAATCATATGATTTTTACTAATACATGCATGTTGTCGTGACCTAAAAGGGGCAAGGGAATTGTTATAATCCATGTGTAATTGGGTTTAGTGGAGACATATAGGACACGTAATAAGGAGAACTAGGATTTTACAAGTACTTGTGAGGATCACTATGAGATTTCTAGGTGTGTTGTTGGTAACCGGAACAACAGCTTCTACTAGACTCCTTGTCCTATGAGGATGCACTGGAAGCAATATGTACTCCTGAGTAGTTTCTTTATCTTTTCCTGATGAACCTGCAACATAAGATTCTTGTGTACCTGCATCCACAGTAACCTGATTTTCTACACTAACAGGAATATAGTTCATAGTATTGGTTAGAAAATCAAGATCAAACATCCAATCAGGACCAGTTCCTGCCACATTTGGTTGATCTTCAAGAAAATCAATGTGTAGGTTCTCTTCTACTCTTTTGGTCCTTTTGTTGTATACTCTAAAAGCTTTACTTGTGGTAGAGTATCCAAGCAAATATCCTTCATCTGACTTCCCATCAAATTTGCCCAAGGAATCTAAGGTGTTCAAAATGGTCAAGGGGCACCCAAAAGGTCTCATAAAACTAATACTAGGTGGTTTACCTATTAATAGTTCATAAGGTGTCTTATTTTGAGGTTTGGTCACTAATACCCTATTCAATACATAGCAAGCAGTATTTACTGCTTCTGCCCAAAATAGGATGGGTAAAAGTGAGTCTGCTAACATAGTTCTAGCAGCCTCAATGAGGGTCCTATTTTTCCTTTCTGCCACACCATTTTGCTGTGGAGTTCTAGCCACACTAAACTCCCTTTTTATCCCTTTCTTAGCACATAATTCATTCATAGTATAGTTCTTAAACTCTATCCTATTAGCACATCTAATGATTTTAACTTTGTGATTCAATTGGTTCTCTAAGCCTATGATAAATTTACAAAGGATTTTAGATGTTTCATACTTGGTAGCTAAGAAAAATACACAACTAAATCTACTGAAATCATCAGTCATAACTAAACAGTACCTTTTCTTATTAATATTGTCTACAGAGACAGGTCCAAATAAGTCCATATGAAGTAATTCTAAGGGCTTTCTGATGGTTCTATCTAACTTGGCCTTACAAGAGGCCTTATGTTGCTTACCCTTCTTGCAGGCAACACAAGTATAGTCATTCATAAAAACTTTTGAAGGAAGGCCTCTAACTAGGTGTCCTTTAACAAGTTTGTTTATATTTTTGAAATTCACATGACCTAATCTCCTATGCCATAATTTAGATTCATCTGATGTTGCATTTGCATATAAACAAGTTATACCTCCAGAAGGAACAATGTTCATTAAATCCAAGTTGTACACTTCATCCTTTCTAGAAGCTCTAAGTACAACCTGACTTTCATCAAGAAGCTTAAAGCTAGGAGACAGGATAAGGCATTCAGTCTTAGTAAAGAGGACACTATTTTTCTTGTCACACATTTATGAGATAGAGAGAAGGTTAAACTTAAGTTCATCTACAAAATAAACATCATCAAAGTCTAAATTAGCAGTTCTGATTTTACCTTTACCCGTTATTTTACCTCTTTTAGGATTACTTCCAAAAGCCATAAAGCCTCCATTGTAATCTTCATAGTCGGAAAGATAAGCTTTGTTGCCAATCATATGGCTAGAGCAACCACTATCCACCACTGCATGATCATGTAACAAGATCTTTGGATTGCCCTACACAAAAGGTAAGAGAATTAGTATCTCTTAGGGATCCAAGCCATTACAGACTTGGAAATCCCTTTTGGGTCAACATACTCAACCTTCTTGAGCATGAATGATCTACTGTCTTTGGACACATGATCCAAGTAATTTCCCTTAGGCCTCCAAAACCACCTTGACTTTTTAAGGTCAGTATCCATCTTACCCTTACTAGTATTAACTACTGCTCTTGTCCCAACAGTAGTCATATTTTGAACCCTAAAAGTTTTAACGTATTGTTTTAAGTCTTTGGGTCTTAAAGCTGGTTTTGTGTAGTAAGACCTCTTGATAGGTGAATATGAGCCTCTTAGACTTACATTGTCCATTCTTGGGTAAATTGGTCTAATAGTACCACTAGTTTATGCTATTTTTGGAGCAAATGGTCTAACAGTACTAACAGGCCTAGGCCGTTACTAACTCTTGGCCTATTAGTAGTACAAACAGACCTTTAGCAGTCACTAACACTTGGTCCTTAGAATAACAAAACATGCCTAGCAGTACTAATACATTGGTCTAGGCAGTTACAATCAGGCGTTGCAGTACTAACCTTTGGCTAGCAGTACATAACAGGCATAGCAAATACTAACACTTGGCCTCCCTCGCTAGTACAAAATAGACCTAGAAGTACCTACAACTTGGCCTAGTAGTACTAATACTTGGTCTAGCAGTACAAATAGGCCTAGCAGTACTAACACTTGGCCTATGCAAACCTGTTCTTGTTAGTACTCCTGATGGGACAAAAGTCTTACTTAAATGTGGGTATTTTGAAAAGTTTTGATGATTAACTCTTTTAGTATTATCCCATACTGGTTTGCCCTCCCTTTGACCAGTATTAACCACATTTTTCAGCTTAGGCTCTTGACTCTTTTTGTCATGAAAATTACAATCTTTGATCAGATGCTCAGTACTTTTACAAACAAAACAAGCTTTTACTTTCCTAAAACTAATTCCTTGTTTCTGAGAATTTTGACCACTTTTATCATCTCTAGTCTTAACTGTTTGAGTCTCAGGTCTAACTGTTTGCACTTCATTTACTTCTTCCTCATCATCTGAGTTCTAATCCTCAATGATAACTCTATCTCTGTCAATCTTAGGATTAGACACAACTGACTCACTGGCTGACTTAGGCTTTTTAGTATTTGCATCATTTGTTTGACCTGCAGTCTCACTTGTTTTAGTATTAAGCTCAGTTGTTTGTGACTCAATGATTTTATTCCTAATGGCATATTCATCTAACCCTGCAAATGATATGTCAGCTCTTGGGGTTAAGAAGTTCCCTGTTATGGGAGGGGGAACAACTTTATACCCATTCTTTGAAAATCTATCATTTTCTAGTGTGTTCTCTTCATCACTTGATCTAACATCAAAAATACTCAAACTATTCTCACTATCAGTTTCCATTGATTGCTAACTTAATTTAATTTTATATGGTGTGCCATATCTAATAACTAGTTTTATCTCTAGCACTCATTTGACTGTTAAGTATTTCATCAAGATTCTTGGATGATTTTCCACATTTGTAATTCTTATCTTTTTAACTCATGCTCTTTCTTAACAACCTTCTTCTAATTCTAGATTTAAGTTGTTAATTTTTTCTTTCTCTAAATTTAAGCTCATAGTTTTGAAATTCATATTTCTCACCGCAAGCCAATTCATTATTTTCATGTCCAAGAATCCTATATTCTAATGACTCTAAGGCTATCTCATAACCCTTGATTTCTAGTTTTGCTTTGTTATGTTTTTCTCTTTCAGTATCATAGTCTTTTGAAGAGTTTTAAAATGATTTAAGACATTTGTTGTTGAACATTTTCTGTAACCTCCATTATCAAAAGAACTTGATGAGCTTGAATAGGAGATTGCCATCAAAGCATAGTTGGCTGGTTCTACTTCAAAATCATTGCTCCAGTCATATCCTCCTAGACCATATTGAGCCATCAGTGCCTGTGATGAAGATTCATTTGTTGGTGCATTGCTCCTGCCATTGTCACCATAAGATTTTCTCCCTTGGTTCCTTCCAGATCTTGCATTCTCTAGCAAAATGCCCTTTTCTGTGACAGTTGTAGCACTCAATCTTTGTCTTATCAAGAGAAACATGTCATTTTTCTTTGAAGTCCAATTCCTTTCCTGTCCTCTGAATGAAATTCTTTACTTTGACAGTCAACATAGCCACCTTCCATCAAAGATCCAATTCCTTAAAGTCATCTCCATCCATCTGCTGAAAATCCTTCATTCTCAAGTTGAGGAATGGTTGTTGGTTTGTGCAAAGAAAGAGTAAGCTACATCATGAGCACATGGAGTAGATGGAACTTGATTATTCACCAGCAGTACTAACCCCAAAATCTCCACTAGCAGTACTAACTTTATTAGTACTACTAGTATTCTCAGAGGAGAGAATAAGCCAAAGTCTGAGAAGCAGATGTTCGACCTAAAGCTTTTCCAACTCATCTTCAATAAACCCTAAGATTGTTGTAAAGGTTCATTAATAATCTATCTCATCAATGTTGGCTTATTTCTCATGATAGTGTAACTTTGATTCAAGAATGAGAGAAGAACATCTTAAGAAATTTGGTTTAATATATTCCCTTTGATTTTGGAGCACATGAACCTCCAATTGGACTTATGAGTTTTTGGAATCCTATAATAGCCTTGTCCAGACTTTTATTTGATCAGTAGGAAAAATTTTTCAACTGATGTTTTAAAAACATTTTTCAGCATCTTCTTGGATTTTCATTACCACCAAACCTTGATTGTATTTTCCTCCTAGAGTGATTTAGCATCTGCAACATTGTGGAAATTGAGGAGTTATTCATAGGTTTTACTAAAAACAAGGCCAAGAAGCTCTTACTCTTTCCTAATTCTTCTAGCAGCCATGTTGTTTGGGCTAGTTAGGAGCAGGAGGACCAGATGTTTCTCCAGTTAGTGCAATCTCTTCTTCTAGATCTCCATTGACAGTAACATCGTATAGGTTATGGTATGTATGACAGATATTTATTGTCGCATTCTCATCTCCAAATATTGTACTCTCCCTTCCTGATTGATAGGGATCTATCCCATTGCAGTGATTGTGGGTGGAGGAATGTCTTGTTCTACCATCTTACATTTTAGTTCTTCTTATTCAGATTTTCCACACAAGCTCTGATACCACTTGTTGGATCATTTCACTAAATAGATCTTAACCTTCAGCTTGCAAAGAGTTTGCTCCTTAGATAATTCGAAAGCAACATTAATGAAACATGAGTAAACACTATTGATTATGCGGTAAATCGAATCAATAATGCTGAAAGAAGGAAACAATAGTTGAAATATCATCAAACAACTTTATATTAAACCTTGAATCTGCCTAGATTACATATTACAAAAACTATGATTACTTATTTGATCTCTATGATCTGTGTAGACTTATATCTTACTAATATGCATAGGTCCTTTTATAGACTAAGGAAACCCTAATGGGCTTTACAAAATGCGTTCAAAGATCATGCAATATCCTTTCCTTAAGATATCTCATAAACGGTACTATCTATTTATAGTAATGGTACTAACTAATGGTCAGTTACGTAACACTTTGTCTGTCAGTACTAATTCAATTAGCAGTACTAAGTAATATAACTGCGTATAAGTCGGAATGCATAATTCCAATAGTTTAGATTCATCAGATGTAGCTTTTGCAAAAAGGCAGTTAAACCTCTTTAGGAACTCATGTTATTTTAAAATCAACAACTATACATATTGTTCTTTCTAGGAACTCTAAGTAAAACTTAAATTTTCTAATTTACTTAAAGTTTGGAGATAATAAAATACATTCAGAGTGTCGATAAAAGAAACCACTATCTTTTTATCACACATTTGTGAGGACATAAAGAGATTAAACTTTACTCTTCACAAATACACATTTTCAAAATCTAAATTACTAGTTTTATGGTACATTTTATTGTGATTTTCCCTCCTTTGGGGTTTCCCTCAAAGCTAATACCCATATCCTAAATCTATCTCTTTCATAGTCTGTTAGAAAGGGACATGTTCACTCGTCATGTGCTGGAGAAGTCCACTATTCAATCATCCTTGGTCTTGTAAATTTATTTGTGGGGTGCCCTGCATAGTAGATAAGAACAACGTTTCTTTTAGGACCCATAGCCATCAACTGTCTTGGATCTTGCCTTGTGCATCCAACATAATCACAACTTCTTTAGGGTGATTGATGCTCTATTTGTGTTTAGATACATGGTCTAAACTTTAGTCTTTGGTTCTAAACCCAACAACGCTGAGGCTCTTACAGCATTAACATTATTTCCTCTGACAGCATTAACTACTACCTTTGCATGCTATGCATTAACTACTGCTTTTGGCCTAACAATATTAACATTTTTATCCTTAACAGTATTAACCCTCTGATTAAAATTACTTTTTTTAAATGCTGTATTCTTGTGAATGGGCCTCTTAACAGTTGAATGTGCCTTTTTAGAAAGATATGACATTGGTCTAGCAGCATTCACTGTTGTTTTTGTGTGAGCAGTATTAACTTGTCTTGCTAGTAATAATGATATAAGCCTTACTTCTATTAGTATGCTCTTGGAACCATGTCTTTTTGCACAGGGGTGAGTCTTTTTAGCAAAAGTTTTGATGATTCACCCTTTGAGCATTGGTTCCAAACAGGTTTTACCATCCTTTGTTTTTGAAACTGTTTATGATTTGGTATTACAGTCAACTGCAAATAGATTAAAAAATTTCCACACATATACAGGCTTTTTAATACATTCTCAAATTGTCTTCTGTTCTTTAAGACATCATATTGTTCTAATTTCTTTGATTGCCTCTTGGACTGTGAGTGTTTTGCCTATTTTTCTCAACTTGTTTAATAGTTTTTCTAACAGTTTTCTCTTGTTGCTTAGGTTTGACAAACTCTATCTTAGCAATACTAGGCTTAACTGTTTTCTTCTTAGTTTTAGTTTGAGACATATTTTTCATCTCACATTTCGACAACCCAATCTTTAATTATTGGAGTCAATTATTTAGACTTCCTAACTACCTTAGACACTTCTTCATCAGACTTTTAGTGCTCAAAAATCTATTTAGTCTTATAACTAAACTCATATAAAACTAGTAAATGATAAGTCAGGTGTTAGAGGCATGAAGTTTCCTGTGTAAGGAGGTGGAACTGCATTATAGCCTAAGCCTTTCTTGCAGTTGTTAACAATCTGACTTTCTATGAGTTTGTTTAAGCTTTTAGATGCATTTTCAAAAATTGTCTACATTACATGAAATTCCATCTTTTTCTTTTTTAGCTGCTATTTATAGCTTTTCCTCAAGCTCTTTAATAGCTATACCTTTACATATTATTTTTCAAATTTTTATGACCTTTATATTGGGTGAATAATTAGACTCATTTTCCTTATTAAAAAAATAAAAAAATCAAAAAAAAAAAAAAAAAACCCTTTCAAGTACTTCTTCTTCTTACGAACTCTTAATCCTGACTTATAAGCTAGAACCATTAACTTAGATTTCTTAAAATCTTTATATAGTTGATCATATTGAGATTTAAGGGTTTCAACAGTTTTCAAACAAGATTTTAAACAATTTGAATTGTTAGATACCTCTGAGTTAGAACTTGGATATGGGTAAGCCATGAGTGCATAATTAGGTCCTTCCTCTGCCTGATCACTCTAGTCATACCCACCAAGACCATCACATGACACCAAAGTTGTGGAAGTGGATGTTTCCACAGGCATAGTCCTTCTTGTGCTTTCCTTGTTCTTGTAGTCTGATTTTTTGGAGCTTGATTCTTGAGCAAATGTCCCTTCCTTGTGGTAGTTGTAGCAATCCATTTGGATTATCAAAGCCAACAGACTCATTGTCATTGATAGTAAGCTTCTATTCTGATCTTCAAAAACCTTCTAGCCTCTTATAGTTCAACATAGCTATTTGCCTTCTCTTTCCATCTCTTCCAAATCATCTGGATGGATTTGTTGCAAGTCCTTATGTGAATGTTGAGGATTATTTGGTTGACTAGCAAGGAATGCACAAATAACAGCATCACTCAAGTTGTCAATATTAGAAGCATTAACTTGAGTATTTTTAGTCAGCAGAAAATTTCATTAGACAGTATTAACTGCTTGAGCACTACTACTGCTCCATTTGTGATGCTATTGTTGTTATGTGAAAGAGGAAACAAAGCCTATGTTCGGTGTTGCTAAACTTGAGCTAGGACATCCCTTTGACTTCTGGTTCATACACCTTAAGGTTGTTGTAGAGATCATCCATGCTCATTATATCAATTCAGTTTTCTTCTCCATACAACAACATTTCTGTTCCAATTCAGTGTGACAACTTCTTAATAGATTTGGCTTTTAATCTTCTTGTGAAGGAAAGCGTTCTCCCAAAGAGCCAAACGACTCTATACTTTGAAGCTTTCAAAAGTTTGCTCATTCTCTCTGAGCTTAGAGCAGTAAATTATTCATATTGCTGCTTTAAAAGATTCCTTTAGGTCTTCTTTGTAGCTGCATTCCCACCAAATCTCTTTTCTATAGCTTCCATCAATAGCTTAGCATCCTTAATTGAGTTAAACTTTAACTGTGGTTCTTTAGGTAATTCAATCATTAAAGTTACTTTAGCTTTCACCTCTAATTTTTCTAAGCCTTCTATTCAGTCAGTTGTAGGAGGCTTTACTTTCTCAATACCCTCCACAACTGTTTTTTTGGGGTTGTCAGTAGTTTTCCATTCTCTCATTACTTCCTTTGTGCATATCTATATCTCGGAATGTAATGTGCCATTCATCCTCTATAACTCAAAACTCACCAGTTTAGAGCATGGGACTTTGGATGCAGCCATGTGTGCAGAATCTTGATCCAATCTTCTAGCAAAGTTTTCTCAATTGCAAAAAGCTTTGATAACCACTTGTTTTTGTCCCAGTTGTGGATACTCTTGTTGGTTCCCCTCCTTTAATAGATCGAATTCCTTAAGCTTGTTTAAGGTTTAGTTATATTATATAAATCTAACACAACTATAGTAGAAACTTTGTTGAGTGTATTAAAGATTATGCGGAATCTAATCTTTAATATTAGAAGAATTCTTAATGAAACAGTAACACAGATCACAATTTAACAAAAATAAAAGCTCATATATTATTAGAATAATACGAATTATACTCTCCTAGTATTAGGGGTACAACCTTCGAAGCTATGAATAAAACTTAATTATAATCATAAACAACATATTAAACTTTATACCTAGGACCTCCGTTTATACACCAAGGAGTCCTAGTCGATTTACAATATATTCCTAAGACTTAGAATATTCCTCTACGATCCTATGTCTATAAATAACTAATACTTATCATGTAAGTAATCTTGATCTCCAAACAATCTTTATCATTTCTTCTGTCTTTATCCTTTCTCTGACAGTAGAAACTCTTTCAGCAGTCTTAATCTTTGAGCAGTAGTAACTTATACACCAGCAGCATTAACTGGCAGCACAAGCAGTCAGTTAACTGCTTAGTAATATTTTCTTTTCAATCTTCACCTAGCCTAGTACTACTTTACACTAGCGTACTAATATTATACTAACAGTAGTAACTCTCGTGAACTAGCAGTACTAACTTCTATACTAGCAGCATAACTACTTAGCATAATTTGTCATTAAGTTATAGGAACAACACTAACTCTTAGCTTAGCAGTAGTAACACAAACTTGAGCAGCAGTAACTTAAGATCATCAGAAGTATTGTTAATCCCACAATAATTGACTATAATTAATTACATAGCATAAATACTTATCATTAGCTTTCTTTTTTTTTAACATTGTTTTGATTAAACGTTGACCTGAAACTCGGGTTGTTACAACTTATATTTATACAGGCACTAGAGGAACCAAATGTGGCAGGCTATAATTTCTTTCACGAAGAGGACCACTAGTTTTCTTCGAATAATTTGGATGTTCAACTAGAGGTAGAAGAAATTTTATAAGTTATCAGTTAACGCAAATACAATTTTGACATTACTTATAGTTTTTACAGGGTACTGACGTAACCCAAGTAGCAAGGGTATAAGCTAAATGATGAGAGGTCCAACAGTTATCTTCGAAGAATTGATGTTAACAAGAGGTAGACGAACTTTATCGGTGATCAGTTTACGCAAAATGATTTTTGACATACTTATTATTTTATACAGGCATAGAGGAACCAAATGTGGCAGGAATAAGCTAACTAATAAGAAGACCAACAGTTTTCTTCAAATAATTTGGACGTTCAAAAGATGGTAGAAGAACTTTTTATCAGTTATAAGTTTATGCAAAAATGATTTTTTAACATCTTTTTTTTTTTTTTTTTTTTTTTAACATATATTTTATACAATGCACTAAAGGACACAAACTGTGGCTGGGAAAAAGCTAACTGCACTGAAGAGGACAATAGTATTCTGCGGAAGAACTAGAGATAGAAGAACTTTCAGTTGAATCTCTTTGTTCACAGAGTGATTTTGGATTTTCCTAAAAGAGGTATAACATAATGGTTATATTATAATATTCACTCTTTTATTTTAACTTTATTAATCTATCATGCTTCCTTTAATATTTAGCATATGCATAATCAATTGCAATTGAACCCATGATGCCTGATGAACTGTTTCAAGTACGCTAAGTAAATGTGAACTGCGTAATTAATTATTACTGAATATGAATCACAAGATATAAGATATAACACTCTTTCCATGAATAATGCTAATTTTGTTCAAGGGTCCAATGATGCTAAGGTAACTCATACTTAGAATAATTTTTTATTAATAAGTTATTTCTTAGCACACAAGTTCCTTTTCATTTAAGTAAATCTTTATTTTTAGGTTGATGTTACTCTTACTATTTGTTATACTCCCTAAGGGTTCTTTGGAAAAGTGATCATAAAGTTGTGTACGTATCTCGAGACACATTACTTGATCTAGCCTGTTCTACCACAAAACAAATCATAAGTGCGTACTTCGTGCTGCACTAAGAATGGTTAAGTAGCGGTGTGTGCCTTTGACTTGCACCTGAATGGTAAATTGATTCCAGCATGGTACAGAGGTATGTAAATCATAGAAAGTTTAAATTTTGTAAGATTCCTTTATTCTATTAGAATTAGTAAAACTTTGCTTCTCTTTTCAACTATGAATCACTTTTCAAACCAAAACACATGTTATATACCCCACATTATATATTTTTTCATATTCTTCATAGATTTATATATCTTTATCTTATCTCTTTATCTTATATATTTATCTCCTTTTCATCTTCTTATCTCTTTGTTATCTATAAATACTTACACATTTCTAATTATCATATCATATCTCCATGATGTTTCTAGTTTGAAATCTTTCCCATGGAATGGGAGTTGGATAGTTTGAATATTTGTTAATCCCATCTTCCATTCCTTGGGAAACATATCTCTTTGTGTATTTGAAATGGTTAATGGGATTCAAAATGTATTTATTCAAAGCAACCATCTTCCATTCCTTAGGAAACATATCAAGTTAGAAACATCGTGTGTCTTACCTTGATACAAACCTCTTTGATCAGCTTAAATACATAAACATCGTCTATCTTACCTTGAATCAAAATAAATGAATTGATGAATTGCATACATTTACCGTAAATAGGTTACTTTTGTTTGTGTATTTCATTTGATAAATCAGTTTTGTTTGTGCTTAGTAATTGTTATTTTTTGTAGGATCTATTTCGTCCATCAAATGCAATAAAAATGAGAGTGAATGTGTCTAAAGAAATTATCAATTTCTTACGGGAAACCGAAGAGCAGTACTTTTATTTTCCATGGTCAATGGATGGTACTTTTGTCTATAATAACTTCTGGCAAGGTTTATTGGGGATCAGCAAAGAAAGACGTGGTTGGCTGTCTGATACAATATGTAAAACCAAACCAGTTTTAATTATTACTACAAATGTATTTCCTGAATGTAAATTACTTAATGCTTAATTTTATTTCATGACATCACCTCGACTTGTGGGTGTTATATTTGTGGCATTTTAGACCGGCAGAAACTGATTGGGCAATTGTTGGACCATTTTTTAACACTTTTATGCTTCGAAACGAGTTGTCGTGCTGTTATGCTGACAGTGTTACTTATGGTGTTCCTTGGTTTGCTCAATTTGTGAAAAAGGTTAGATGTGGTTATATGTATGCGCAATATATCTTAAGATGTATTATTATTGATACAAATCATATTTTTGGCAATACGTAGGTTTACTTTCCCATCAATGTAGAGGAAGTACATTGGATCCTTTCAGAACTTCATATTCGTTCAGGTGTCGTAACTTTTTATGACAGCCTACCTCCGAATGATTTAACTGTTGAAAATAAAAAATGGTGGCTGGACATGAGAGCTTGTTATGCATATCAAATTCCAACGCTGCTGTTAAAGATAAAGGTACTAGATAAGAAGAACATTGATCCAGCTAACTACTCTATCACCTATCGGTATGCAGTTAATGTGCCTAGGCAAGGAGATGCATATGGTGACTGTGGTATATGGGTGATGCGAAATATATACATGTTGGTCAATAATCTATCATCGAAGGTGAGTAATCCTACTCAGCTTGGATTAGCATACCGGGAATGGTTGACAGACTTTTTCTAGAAGTACAAGATTCCTGTTAAACAATGAATAGAAGATGTTGCTTTGGTACATTTGATTTATGATATAACACCCCGTGTTTTCAAGTCATTGACGACGTCAATAAATCTACTATTTATTTTTAGTGTTGTACGCGTTTGCTTTTAATTTCATGTATTAAGTAAAATCGCGTAAGCTAAAAATTAGCGTTCAATATAAATGGGCATCAAAAAATTAAATGTTTACATCAATCAAGTATTAAATAATTATTTTGAGAATAATTATGGTCTTTGTTTATTTTATTTTTATCGGATACGTAAAGCGTATACGTTTCGCGATAAATTAAGTTTAGGCATTCTCGGAACCACAAAAATAATTCTACGCTTCAACAAATACCCATGATTGTACCCAATACTTAAAGTTTTATTAAACTTTACCCAAGTTAATATCATATGTTACTTTGTACACAAGAAAAACCAACCAAGACATAAACATGTACAAATGAACACTTTTATACAAAATCTACAAGTTATAACTTACATATAATTCACTAGATACTTTGTAAATATCAAAAGTCTTCTAGAAACCCATTTCTCCCCCTATCCCATGGCACAACACCAACAAAATAACATAGAGCACATAATTTACACAAGTGGTCTTGTACAATACTCTTGCCATTAAACCTAGCCCTAATATGTCTCCATTTGACCATGGTCTTCCTTAAGACCCTCATCTTGTTCCCAAGACTCACTATTGCATCTTTTTGACCAACTAGCTCCTACATAATACAAGTATACAAGAGTTATAACACATACAACACAAAAAAATTGGTGTAAAAGATCAAAACCTCTCCTTTTCTCTCTTTGAAGCCCACGGCTCAAACTCACCCTTATACACAATCGGATACAAACTTTTCTACAACATATTCAAGCCATCACACATCATTCCTAAGATATGTATACTAAGGTGTTGGCATAGCCTTTGGTTTAACCATTTTCACTTATTGAAGCAAAGAAAGTAAGATTAGGGTTTATAACCTAATCTAGGGTTTTCATAATTGCAAGCTTTGGTTTTGAGTCTAAACAAGGGTTTAGCACTTACTTCTCATATCTCATTCATCACTAGATTACCTTAAAAAAAAAATAAAAAAACAAAATAAAACCTTTATCTTTTCATTTTCATTTTTTGAGTTTATGGTTTGTATATTATGTTTTATGTAGTAATATCACTTAGGATATGTTAACTTGTAAAAGTGGATTATTCTTGTAAACATGATTTATGAATTGTACACATGTTATTATGAATGGGATATTGAGGTTATAAATATGGTTGTAAGGTTTGTACTATCTTGGTTTAATGGTATAAAAATGATTATGTAAAACTAGTAGTTTAAGTGTTTACTTTAAGAAAGTTATGGTTAATAGGGATATTATTATGGGACTGGTTTAACTTGGAACATTTGGGACAAATGATTGATAATGGACTTTATTATATGTATGACTAATAATATATAAGGTATAAAAGACTTGTGGTAATTTACAAAAGTAAAAAGTACATAAAACAAGCTTATTATAAAAGTATACATATGGATATTAAGGGGCTGTTTGGAATCCGAATTTCCAATAGTGGGTTTGACATTTTATAAAAATAATACGTCTCACGACGATCCCGGATATGCAAAGAACTCGAAAAACCGATTTAACAAGTTATACGGTTAAGAAAGGTTTATAAAAGAATTTTTATAAAACAATTTATAAAAATTATACAAAACAGAAAGTTTGGTATTTTTAACAAATTATACATACTTTTAGGATTCCAAAATGATAAAAATCGTAATTTTTCAATTAATAACGAATGAGTTATGAATTTCGCGAGTTTACGACAATTAATAATTTTATAAAACTATTTTTATAAAAGTTACTATTCATGACAGAAGAAAATTTATTTTTTTGTAAAACCTCATATGTAAATAGGAACTTTCAATTACGATAGAAACGTGCTTTGCAAGAATCGCTAAAACGGTGCTATTAACGACATAAAATACGGACGTTTACGGTTTTACGTAACTAAAACTATAATAAACAACTTTATAACTGGTTCTTTGTGAACAGTAAAAAAGTACTATTCATCAGGGGACTAAAAATAATGAAATGTCATAATATGATAACCGTCTTTATGCGAATAACGTTGACATAAGAAACGCAAGAAACGGACTTGAAACGCGAAAGTTACGCCAATTTTACTACAACGGAAATTATAAACGTTTTAACTTATTAAACATAATTTTACCAAAACAATTAGATGGTGATTAGCTATATAGAATGATTTAGGTTGTAGTTAACCAATGTGATTAGTACTTATATGACTTAATTTAAATAAGTTGCATCTGTACGATTTGAGTGGTGTATTATTTGTGATATACTTGATATTCGCTCACTCAAGGTGAGTTCATAGCCCCACGTTTTATATGATTTGTTTTACAAGTTTTTGGGGTGAGAAACATGCCAATGTTTTATAACTGGGACACAAATGGTTAAGTTTTTTATTATGATTAAGTGTTGCCTAATTATCTGATAACCCAGTTAATGCTATATTATTCTGAAACTGTCATATTGCTGAGGTGTGAGCGCGGAATGTTATTAAATAGATATTTGGGATTGAAATCCCCGTTAGGCGGATTTAGCTATCTACGGGCTAAACGTAACGTATACCATTGTCGGAACATAGGATGTTGCGGGTTAGAACATCATCACGGGCAATGTAGGCCATTTATATGGTATTCATTTATGTCGAGCTTCAGTGTCATGAGCTTAGGGCAACATAATTACATTTATATGATGTCTGCATCTGTTGCATTATCATACACTTGGGAAATCTTGTGGTCCTACAATATATGATTTATCAAACCTATGAATTCACCAACATTATTGTTGACGTTTTAAAGCAATGTTTTTTAGGAGATCAGTAAGCATAAGGTGCCAAGGATACATTGGTGATTTTGTTTTGGGATGTCATGCTAAAGATATGGTTGCATTATGTTTTGGGAAACTCATGTGTTGTGAACCAGTATCTTTGTAATAATAACAATGACAAGTATTTAAAGCTTCGGGCTATTTGTATCAAATATTTGTTAAATCCAATGTATCAGTTTTAAAACGACTTTTTGGTCGTTCTATATATATCTTGTGTTATTGATCTGAGAAGTAACACGCCCCGGACCCTTATTCTGCTGCGACCCAATTTGGGGGTGTTACAGATTGGTATCAAGAGCCAAGGTTATAGAGAACCAGGTCAAATGTTTTTGCTGGACTATAACCGTTTTCAAACATCGAATTCATACAAAGGGGTTTTACACGGGACATACATATGTGCATACATTCATGCATACACTACTTGTTGCATTAGTTGGTTGGACTAGATGCATTCATAATTGATATACATGTTATGATATAAATGTATATTACTATAAGAGTCTTATATTAAATACTAATATAAGCTATTTTGAATTTTCAGATTCAGTCATGTCAGATTCGGATGAATCGGGGGTTACATACACGGAGGTTTCCAGCCCATTTGAGGGTTTATCAGACATAGGATCACTGAGAGCCGATGATCACGAGTACCTTGAGCTGCCTTGGATGCCAGAGGACCCATACGTGGAGGCCGCTCTTCAGGCCCCACCCTCTCCAGATTACGTGCCTGGCCCTGAGGAGCCAGAGCAGGCACCACCTTCGCCAGATTATGTTCCAGGCCCAAAGCATGCTGATGATGAGATTGTTGCTGAGGATCAGCCATATGCTGAGGATGCCTCACCCACTGCTCAGTCACCTGACTATGTCCCAGAGTCCGATCTTGAGGCGGACCCGGAGGAGGATGACGATTAAAGACCGAGGAGGATCCCGTTGACTATCCTGCGTGGAGGAGTATGACGGAGACGATGAGGTATGGGAGCCCATCGGAGGAGGATGAGGATGATGATGTTGACATAGAGGCTAATGAGGATGAGGAGGAGGAGGATGCACCCCAGCCTACCTGCTGATCCTGTAGTTGTTGCTTTACCAATAAGGTTCAGGCCTTATCTGCGGGAGAGACAGAGCCGTCGAGACTAATTTAGTCTGCCGCCACCACCACCACACCCTGCATATCGTGTGACAACTAGGATTTCTATTCTAGCTCCAGTACCTACACCAGTATGGTCTGATGGCAGCGTGTGGGTTTGCCGGGGACTTCTCCGCTATATTCTAATCACCATCATCATCATCTTCTCCCATGGTTCTTCACCACTTCCCAGATAGATACCTTCTCACCCACTACCCCCGCTTACCCATTCCAATTACTCCACTATCACCACCTCACCTGTGTTATTCTTCCAGCAACCACCGCCTAGCCCATTCGTTCATTGGGCTGTCGAGCTGCTATGATCCGGCTAAGAGCTGAGGCCGCATCTACTTCCTATTTCTCTATCATACCATCTTACCCTCGTCATACTCTCCCCACCAGATAAGATGACACACTCATTAGGATACCACACTCTTGCCATATCAGTCCTACTTTCATCACCACCATTGCTACGACCCTCTTGCTAGTCGTAGGGAGGACAAACCCCGAGGTTACCTTACCACCTCAGAAGAGGTTAGGTATCGCTCTTGGTCCTAGATACGAGGTAGGAGAGAGCTATCTGTTGCTGTTGCTGCCCGACTGGAGATCTTAAGGAGATATGCTTTGATAGCTACTTGGATAGGGAGATTAGGCGTGATCCTGAGAGAGAGGTTAGATTTGGGATCACGACTCGTAGGCATGAGATGTGAAACCCTGCTGGGGGTACCAGTTAGTTACTGACACGGAGTTTAGGGTCAACATATGACTGCATTGAGACTATGGGTTAGGCAGACACAGAATGAGATTTATACGAGGTTAGCGATGAGAGAGTCAACAGACAAACCTAATGGCTAGTTTCGCTCAATATGTGGTTTTAGAGAGGACGGAAGCACATGAATATTACACGTCATCTGATGACGGACAGGAGGCTAGATTGTCCCGAGAGGCTTGGAGAGCGGATCGAGGATGCGGAGTGATCATACCCGCGGAGAGGGTTATGTCACTGTGCTACTACCGTACTAGTAGAGGTCAGAGATTAGAGAGTGTTATGCTGTGATCGCAGGAGGACAGACTGTGACTTCAGAGATGATTGAAGGCAGACTCATAGGGAGATCTGTAGAGATGAGAGTGTTGAGGACAGCTGATCGTACCCCACAACAGCAGCTTATAACAGTACATTGGCAGTGATACGTCATTGTATGGACAGGTGACCACACTATAGGGACAGGTGACAGCACTCAAGGATGGTTACGCAACTACAGGGACAGCAGGGACCCGTTGGAGGTCTTGCATAGCCAGAGCTGCTAGAGGAGGCTGGTAGCAGTTCATAGATTAGATCATGTTATGACTAGTCATTTTGTATATAGCCTACTAAGTATTACGGGTTTAATCCCGACAAGTAAAGCTTTAGGTTGTTATGTTTATTTTGTAACCTAATCGTTATGATCATTTTGTATTGAACATTATGTTATGTTTATCTAATTTATATATAGAATGTTGTTTTATGTAAAACTACGTCTGTAATCGAATTTGTTTATGAATGAATGTCGAATTGGTTTATATCATTGTTGATTACATTTAGTTGTATATTTCACTGTGTGATGTGATCTCACTTTATTTATCATGTATATGTCATGTCATGGTTATGATTTTATGAAAATCTAATAGGTATTGTATTTTCTTGTGATGAAGAAAAGGAACAAAATCCGAGCCACAAGGTCATCACCAGGGCACATAACCCCAACCCCAACAGCAAACACACAACAGCTGTTCCTATGCACCAATTCAGGCAATGATTGACCAAGTGTCACTGTGCTTTGGCAGCCGTGATCCAAACAGGAATGGCGGATGAAGCCTACACATGGGAATACGGGTGCAGAAAGACTGGAAGCTGGTTGTCGGAGAATGCATTACCTAGACTTTATGAAGTGCAAACTCTTATATTTTAATGGCACTGAGGGGAGTTGTTGAATTAAACTCATGGTTGAAAGGAATGGGACTATTTTCCGCATAAGCAACTGCTCTATGGAAAATCAGATTAAGTTTTCCACTTGTACTCTTCTAGCAGGTGCTCTAACATGGTGGAATTCCCATGTTATAACTGTCAGTCATGATGTTGCATATGCAATGACTTGGGCGATTCAGAAAGAAAATGACTGACAAGGTACTGTCAAGAACGAGATGGAAAAGGCTCGATGGTGAAATTGTGGATATTTGAAAAGTGAAGGGTCTATGATGAGATAGGGTTACAGCCACGCTTTTCCAGGAACTAGCACTATTGTGTGTTGGATTGTTTCATGAGGAGTTTGACAAGATTGATAGGTAGTCGGGCAGATTGCCCGACATGATCCATGGAAATATTGTAGCATCAAAGCCGGAAAGAAAAAACATGCAAGAGGCTGTTGAAATGGCATGAACTAATGGATAAGGAAAGTCAGGAACCCCATTGCTGAAAGCGGGTCTTCTTGAGAGAACAAAAGGAAGTTGAAAACACTTCCCAAAATAATTCAAAACCAAAACAACAGAACAGAGGGAAGAACACTGGGCAGGCTTATACTGCAAGGACTGGGGAAAAGAGCCAACACGGCGGGGTCTAAACCCCTATGCGTAAATGCAACTATCACCAGACGGTCAGTGTGCTCACAAAATGCCACAAATGCAACAAATTTAGCCATTTTGCCCGTGCCCGTAGGAGTACGGGAAATGCCAACAATGCTAACAATCAGAGGGGCATTGGGTCAGGCTAGAAACCTACTTGCTTCGAGTGAGGAGTTCAAGGATACTTCAAGAGGGAATGTCTAAAGCTAAAGAACATAAAAACTATGGAAATCAAGTTGGTAATGACAGGGCTCCAACCAAAGTATATGCGGTGGGACATGCAGGAACAAACCAAGACTCCAACGTCGTGACGGGTACGTTCCTTCTTAACAACCGCTATGCTTCTATATTATGTTTTACTGGGTGCGATAGGATGTTTTGTATCTACTGCATTTAGTTCCCAAATTGTTTTCACGCCATCTACCTTAGATCACTTTTATGATGTCGAACTAGCTGACAGCGAGAATTACATTGGGTTTTTTAAACAATATCATAGGGGTTTGCACATTAAATCTCTTGACCACCCATTCACATAAATTTAATGCCTGTAGAACTTGGTAGTTTTGATGCTATAATTGGTATGGATTGGTTGGCAAAGTACCAAGCAATCATTGTATGTGCTGAGAAGATCGTTCGTATCCCCTGGGGAAATTTTCAAAAGATTTTTGTTTCATTTCTCACGGAGACTAAACACGTTATCTATTGACTTTCTCACTCCGAGTTAGTTGATATTGAACAGGTGGCAGTCAGCTCCAGCCTCCGATTACTAGAACCAAAACGCACTATTGAGTCTAGAGCCAAGAGATCGTCAATTAATCTCGTTAGGACACATATCCAATTCTCTTGTCTTTCACACACTGTGGAAACAAGTCTATCCTAAGAGTCCTACGCATTATCCTTGTGATATTGCCAGAACATCCGAGTGAAACGAAGGTTCTTCACAATGAAGATGGAAATCCTGCTAGAGCCAACATCAAACAAGCTCTTGGTAGGTGACTTGTGCGATTCTACAAGAATCAAACTTGTGTCAACTGGAAAGAAACGATGGTGCGATTCTGTGTGAATCAAACTTGTTCCAGTATAAGAATTGACGGTTATTGATCATTTGACAAACAATCAAAACTCTCGAAGTGTTACAAAATATTTTCATAAGAAACACTTAGACTGATTTTTCAAATCAATTTTCTCTTTATTGCTAACTGTTTCATTACAGGATAACTTAAAGATGGAGATGGAGATGGAATTTCCCAGTTCCTGAGATATCAAGTGAATAACCGAATGCTCAGACACGACCTACACTTGTTATGAAGTTATGAAAGACCTCATAAAGGTGTCAAAGCTTCCGCAAACTCTGATATCATGTATTTCTTCACAAGTGCACAAGATGGCGATCCATTACAAGATGATGTAAGATTATGTTTGGGTGATGATCTCAAGAAAGCTCAAGATCACAATCAAAGACAAGTCAAAGATGAATCAAAAGATCACTACCCCAAATGTACAAGATATCAAATGTCTACGAGCTAAAGACTGAAGTGATTAAGTTTAGTATTTTCAGGGGTGACCTCCCTTAGGGGGAGATTGTTAGATATTAGAAAAAGACTCGGTCACCCCGTGTATTTTACTGTTTATTATAGCTCGTAGTTTAATAGTTAATAGTACGATTTTCGGTATTAAGTCGGGTACTAATACCCGGTATATTGTAAGAACTATATAAGCCTCTTCCAACTTTGGAAGAGGTAAGCTAGTCATTTATTCTTTTCTTATAAAACACATTTTCTCTCACTAGAAAATCTCTCTCATGTGTTTCTCTCTCTAGAAACTAGCCAAGTCCAAGAATCGACCCCGTGTTATGATATATGATATACCACAATTGGTATCAGAGCTTATGGGATGATTAGATCGTGTGTATGTGCGATTTCTTGCTTGTTTTAGATCGAAAAGTGTACCATTGAAGGCTCCTAGCTCGTTTTTTGAAGTTCTCCGAATTTTGATGTTTGTATTGATAAAGTTTGGGTGTTTCTAGTTGCTATTGCCTTATGGTACTGTGTTGTGCAAAAGAAATCAAGCAAAATCGTTCAAAAGGGTGATTTATAAGTGATTTTGTGTGATAAAAGTCGTTGTTCTTCGTGGAGGGTTGCCAGAATTTCTTCACGGCGGTTTGCTTAAATATAATATTTTATTAAGTAGGTTACCAACTCTCTGACACACGGCGGGTTGCTTAGGTGGCGAGTTGCTCAAGAGGCGAGTTGCTTTATACTAAGCAGCGAGTTGCTTACCAGCGGTTTGCTTACCAGCGGTTTGAACAGGTTATCAGCGGTTTGAATATTTTAATAGCAAATATCTAAAGGAAACTCTGGCGGTTTGAAAACTCAACGGCGGTTTGATTAAAATATAGACGGCGGGTTGTATTATTTCTTCGAGGCGGGTTGCTTGGCAGCGAGTTGTGTTCGATGAGTTGCCTTAAATTCCACCAGCGAGTTGCCTTAATTATTTGCAGCGGTTTGATAGCCTCTAGCGGCGAGTTGAGCTACTGTCTTAGAAATTTGAAATATTTTAAACTTGGGACTTAATATCACTAAACTAAGAAATGAATACGTTAACCTCACCACTTTTAACGTACCCTCACTAATCATTGATCGATCAAAACATATCATATCATAATAAAACAAGATGTCTAGTATGTCAGAAGACATCCAGTGTGCCAGTTCTGATACACGCCCACCAATGCTTGATAGAACAGACTTTGAGTCTTGGCAACAACGTATACGTCTGTACTGTCTAGGAAAGGATAATGGAGAGAACATCATGAAGTCCATTAATGAAGGACCATTTCATATGGGAACGGTCTCAGATGTTATTGCTGGAGGAACTGAGGGTGCAGTTCAACAAGGTCTAGTACGTGCTAGAGTCCTTAACGACCTTTCAGCTGAAGAAAAGGAAAGGTATAAAGCTGACATTCGTGCAACCAATATCCTACTTCAAGGTATACCAAAGGACATCTACTCACTCATCAACCACTATACTGACGCCAAAGACATTTGGGAAAACGTAAAGATGATTCTGGAAGGTTCTGAGTTAACAAAGGATGACCGGGAATCTCAATTATACGATGAATTTGAACACTTCCGTCAAAACAAAGGAGAAACCATTCAAGGATACTATGTTAGGTTTACGAAGCTCATTAATGACATGAGAAACATCAAGATGACCATGCCCAGGATGCAGCTTAACTCAAAGTTTGTGAACAACATGTTACCTGAGTGGAGTAGATTCATAACTGAAGTCAAACTTAACAGAGGTTTGAAAGAGTCAAACTTTGATCAGCTATATGCTTACTTGAAGCAACATGAGGTGCATGCTAATGAGAACAGAATTATGATGGAAAGGTTCATTCAACCAAATAATGATCCTTTAGCGCTAGTGTCGGACGCCTCAGTTCAGCAGTATCTAACATAATCATCCAAGTCTACTCAATCCTCAAAAGAACCATCTCCCGCTGACAACTTTCAACTGGACTCAGGAAGTTCTTCTATAGAAAACTTGATTGAAAGTTTATCCAACACACTTGCCCTCCTTACTCAATCGTACAAATCATATCTTCCTCAAACTAACAATCAACTTAGAGCTTCGTCTAATGCAAGGAACAAAGCTATGGTTCCAGACGGGAAAGTTGTGGTTCAATATGTCTGTGGAAGATACAATGCGACTAATCAAGGAAGACCATTTCAGAGAAACAATGCAAGAGGAAATGGTGTAGCGGGAAATATAACATCTGAGACCGTTCCCATATGAAATGGTCCTTCTTTGATGGACTTCATAATATTCTCTCCATTATCCTTTCCTAGACAGTACAGACGTATACGTTGTTGCCAAGATTCAAAGTCTGTTCTATCAAGCATTGGTGGGCGTGTATCAGAACCGGCACACTGGATGTCTTCTTGCATACTAGACATCTTGTATTATTATGATATGATATGTTTTGATCGATCAATGATTAGTGAGTGTACGTTAAAAGTGGTGAGGTTAACGTATTCGTATTTTGTTTTAGTGAAATTAAATCCCGAGTTTGAAATATTTCAAATTTCTAAGACAGTAGCTCAACTCGCCGCCTGAGGCTACCAAACCGCTGCAAAGAAATAAGGCAACTCGCTGGTGGAATTTTAAGGCAACTCGCCGAATACAACTCGCTGCCAAGCAACCCGCCGCGAAGAATATTTTAATCAAACCGCCAGAGTTTCCTTTAGATATTTGCTATTAAAATATTCAACCCGCTGATAACCTGTTCAAACCGCTGGTAAGCAAACCGCTGCTAAGTATAAAGCAACTCGCCACTTGAGCAACTCGCCGTCTGTTCAAACCGCCGGTAACCAACTCGCTGCTTAGTAACAACTCGCCGCTTAGTAACAACTCGCCACCTAAGCAACCCGCCGTGTGTCAGAGGGTTGGTAACCTACTAAATAAAATATATTATTTCAGCAAACCGCCGTGAAGAAATTCTGGCAACTCTCCACGAAGAACAACGACGTTTTTCACACAAAATCACCTATAAATCACCCTTTTGAATGATTTTGCTTGATTTCTTTTGCACAACACAGTACCATAAGGTAATAGCTACTAGAAACACCCAAACTTTATCAATACAAACAACAAAATTCGGAGATCTTAAAAAAACGAGCTAGGTGCCTTCAAAGGTACACTTTTCGATCTAAATCAAGCAAGAAATCGCACATACACACGATCTAATCATCCCATTAGCTCTGATACCAATTGTGGTATATCCTATATCATAACACGGGGTCGATTCTTGGATTTGGCTAGTTTCTAGAGAGAGAAACACTAGAGAGAGTTTTCTAGAGAGAGAAAATGTGTTTTCTATGAAAAGAGTAAATGACTAGCTTGCCTCTTCCAAAGTTGGAAGAGGCTTATATAGTACTTACAATATACCGGGTATTCGTACCCGACTTAAAACCGAAAAACGTACTATTAACTATAAAACTACGAGCTATATTAAACAGTAAAATACACTGGGTGACCGAGTCTTTTTCTAATATCTAACACCATGAAGTTACGCCTCGTGTTTCTGCCTTGGCGGGGTGTGACAATTTAGTATCAGAGCCTTTGGTTATAGAGAAGTAGGCGGTCGAGCCTAGACTATAACCTAGGAGTCCTTCATATAGTTGCATTTTAGGGCTTAAGTGTTTATGTACATATCTACTATATTTTCTCGCTACTTAAAAAGCTTTAATTTTTCCTATTTTCATTACTGCTATATAATATAATATATATACTTTTCATTATGGGGATCTAATAGTATATACCCTTCTTTGTGTTATTTTAGTCATGTCTCTCTCTAACCGTAATAGAATCTATGTGTTTAACTATCTAGGAGTTTTTGTATTCTTGCTTTCTTTGAGTTTTATTTCGACATACGGGCTACTCGATAGCTTATGATTCAAAGGAGGAGCCAATAGAGGAAAAGCCTCTCAAGGAACTGAAGGAGGAAGGGTAGTTAGAAGAGTCGTAGAAGGAGGCCGACTTAGATCTCCTGACGGACGCTCAAAGGATTTCGACCCATTTTAGCTCAAGTAAGCCTAAGATCTTGTTCCATAAGCTTATATTCTGTATTAGAATGTTCATAATACTCTTAAGATCATATATGAACTCTTGTTTGAAGCTTTGAATCCTTAAACCCATGTGTTTTTTATTAAAACCCTAAAAATGACCCGTTTAATTTTCTAGCTAACGAATCCTTTTTCTAAACTTTTGTTACGTTAGAACATCTTATTTTAGCTTATTCTAATAAGCTATAACCTACAAATATCATTTAGAATCTTAAAATAAACTTGCATGGCTTTTTGGACTTGTTTTGCAAATATTTCAGCATAGGGGTAATATATTGTAATTTCTAGAAACTATAACTAAAGGAATTTGAAAATGTCAATTATTTCTAAAAGTTATAACTATAAGGACCTATTTTTCTAATTTTCAAAGTTAAAGGTTTAAATTATATATATTTTATATATAGAGGACTAAAGTTGAAAAAGTTTATAAACCAAGGGTATATATTGCTAATTTTGCAAACTTGAAAATATAAATAAAAATTTTTTATATAAATAAAAAAATATATATTGATATTATGAACATGAATTTTAATTAAAACCTGACACATTTATCGTTATTAATCATAGGATTAGAATCCTCTAAAGTTGAGTCAAACATGATACATCATGTTCACCAATCACAAATAAGTTAAATATATACAACATTTCTTTTTAATAAAAATAAAGGGCCCACTAATTTATTTACACTCACAACAAACTTAACATGATGTATCATGTTTGACCACGACTTGAGAGGATCTTTTTCCTTAATCATAAATTGACGCATTATTTCATTATGTATTTAACATAAATTATCATCAACTAACTTTTGAAGAAACTTAAAATCTTATCGTATCATGTTACTAGAGAATTTCATATGAAGGGTTTCATTTGAGTTTTCATTTTGACGAGTTTGCTGGGTTTGCGATTTAAAGTGCCCTAGTTCCTCAAACGATACTACATGGCCTCTGGATTATGATAGCCCGAATAGCGATACAATATTTTCATAATTTAATAAATCAAAGATATACGTTAAACTTTATGAAGTTTTAAAACATAAACTATCACACTAAGACTTGACATATCACCCCAGGTTGCGTGACATGATAGTGTTTTAATACTCGGATTAATCCACTAAGACAAAGCCCAATCAATAAAAATCACAGCCCAGTTATCATCTTATGTTAGATATTAGAAAAAGACTCGGTCACCCCATGTATTTTACTGTTCATTATAGCTCGTAGTTTAATAGGTAAACGTATGACTTTCGGTATTGAACCGGGTACTAATACCCGGTGTATTGTAAGAACTATAAATACCTCTTCCAACTTTGGAAGAGGTAAGCATCTATTCATTTTACACACACTCTTTAGTGTGTTTTCCTTATTTCTCTCTCAACTATTCTCTCTCTCTAACTTTCTCTCTCTAGATCTCTTTAGATCTATACACGTTTGTGTGAATTCGGGAACCTACATCTTTATATATATCATTATTGATATATACACTAGTCAGTTTGAGTGCCATGAGCTTAGACACAATAATATTGTTTTCCATAATAATTGTACTCATTGCAATTATTACACTTATAGGTGTATAACAACGTAACCCACTCTTATGATGACTTGTATTACACTATTTATTATAAACCTATGAATTTCACTCAACCATTGTGTTGACCTTTTTAGCATGTTTATCTCAGTTAACTAAACATCTTATGGCACGGAGTGACACGGACTTAAAGATGGCTAAACTGTTATCATTTAAACTTTATGTCTTCATGTAGATTTTGGGACCTCTATTTGTAAAAACTCTGATGAAATAATGAATGATAACTTATCTTTTAAAAACCTCTCTTTTAAGTCGTTTTCTATGATTATGACTGTGTTACTATGAAATAATACCCCAGATTAGCTTTCGCTGCTATATGTCAAAAATGGGGGTGTTATATTCTCAGTTGGTCTCGCTTGATAACGAGCACAATAACATGTTGCATGTATAATATTTGGTCTACTTGTTGTTAGGTACATGAGTGCCCTGACCATGCTATGATATTTTGTCTCGTCTACGGGAATTCCACTCAAGTTAGCATCTAGGGGTTTAGTAGCCATTGCCGTGTCAATGCTATCACATGAGGTCATACCATGATTTTTAAGTGTCCCTTGAGCATACTTAGCTTGGTTAATAAAGATGCAACATGGGGATTGGTGAATTTGAATTCTTAAAAAGAATTTTAGCTCCCCCGTCATAGACATTTCAAACTTTTTGTGCATTAGTTTTATAAAAATTTTAGAAAGTTTTGGGTTCGTGGAACCAAAGATAATATCATCAACGTAAATTTGCGCAAGCAATATGTCATTCTCGTATTTAGTAATGAACATAGTTGGATCAATAGAACCTCTGGAAAATCCTTTGGATAGCAGGAAGTTGGAAAGTTCATCATACCACACTCGTGGAGCTTGCTTCAGTCCATATAGTGCCTTCCTGAGATGGTAGACTTTGTCAGGATGATGGGGGTCTACAAATCCATCTGGATGATTGACGTACACTTCTTCCTTAGGAGGTCGTTAAGAAAAGTTGTCTTGTCGTCCATTTGGTATATAGGAAATGATTTGTGCGCAGCATACGCAATGAATATCCGTACTGCTTCCAACCGAGCAACTGGTGCAAATGTCTCCTCGAAATCAATTCCTTTTGCCTGACTGTATCCCTTAGCGACAAGACGAGCTTTTTTCGGATAATAGTATTCTCTTCATCACGTTTGTTCTTCCAGAGCTATTTCATAATGGTCTGCCGACTAATTCCTATACTTCTAGTCGTTCAAACTGCTAAAGTTCAACCTGCATCGCTTCAATCCAAGCATGATCAGCCATGGCTTCTTTTATGTTCTTTAGTTCGGTTCGAATCACGGTGAGTGCGAACATACACATCTCGTCATCGATTTCTAGCTGACATCTTGTTCTTACTGGTTGAGAAGGATTTCCAGTTACTTGTTCTAAAGGGTGATCTCTTATCCAATGATGTTCAGAGGGATGTCTTTGATAGAATGTATACATGTTTGATGGATTAACATGGCGAGAAGATGACTCCCCCACTTCGTGTACCGGTGTATTGAAAATGTTGATTCTTCGTCAACCTGTGCATTTTCGACATGAATTTCTGCTTGAATATTTGATTGATTAATGTTCTCAGTAGTAGTGACAGTTGGTGTTTGAGTTGGTGCTTGAATGGTAGGTTCAGGTGATGTTTAATAATCAAAGGAGACAAATCTGCAACAATAGTTGTTGAAGTAGATGGAGTTATGTTTTGTTGTTGACATTTATCGGATGCACTAGCAGTATGAACATCGGAAGATTTTGACACAACTGTAGTAGATCTGGTGAAATATTCATCGAACATTGGACTAAGTAGCATATCCAACTCATTATTTGACGTTGTTACTATCTTATCTGCTTGAGGAACATTTACTTGACTTTGGGAAGCGGCACTTAAACTGCCATGTTCAAGTCTTGTAGTCGGACATTGTAGAGCGGGGTCAGAACTGACGTGATTTGACGTCATTTGAGGTAATTCATCAAAGTTAACATGGATGGTTTCAACTATAAATCTTGTTCTCTTGTTATCTACACTAAAACCTCTTGACTGAGTATAATACCCTACAAAAATACATGCATCATCTTTTTCTTTCATCTTGTCAAGATTCTCACCATCTCTGACGATATAGCATACAAAGCCAAATATGTAAGAATTTTACAGATGGTTTTTGGCCATTGATGATGTGATAAGGTGTTTTATCATGTCAAGGAATTACAAGTGAACAGTTTTGAGTAAAACATGATGATGCAATTGCTTTAGCCCAAAAGAACAAAGGAACTTTACCGGCGCTTAGCATTGTTCGAGCAGCCTCAACAAGAGTACGCATCCGTCTTTAGACAACACCATTCTGTTCAGGTGTTCGAGCAATGGACGTTTGGTGTTCGATACATTCTTGAGAAAAGTATTCATGAAGAGTTTTATTCAAAAATTATGTGCCTTTGTCAGTCCTAATTGTTCTTACTTGAGCATAAAGTCCTCTTTGAATGAGTCTGGGGAAATCGATGAGAACTTCTGGTGTTTCATCTTTGGATCTCAAGAAGTGAGTCCATGTATATCTCGAGTAGTCATCAACATTTACCAGCACATATTTCTTACCATTGATGCTTTCTACCCTCATGGGATCACATAAGTCCATGTGTATAAGTTGTAACTGTCTTTTGGAGATTGGGGTAGTTTTGGTCTTGAAAGACTTGCGTTTAGCTTTCCCCAACTCACAAGAAGAACAAAGATGATCTTTGACGAATTTTAACTTTGGAAGACCAATCACAATATCATTCTTTGAAAGCAAGTTGATGGTATCGAAGTTTAAATAGGAAAGATGACGATGCCATAACCATGCTTGAGACGATAAAGCTTTAGCCATTAAGCAAATTGGATTAGGAGAAGTTGTGTCTTGAAGAGTGATGGAATAAAGATATGTGCCATGCGAGCCTGTGAGAAGATCATTTCCTTTTAAATCACGAACATAACATGTAGATTTCCGAAAATTAACTTCCAAATCCGCTTTACAAAATTGACCAATGGAGAATAGATAGTGATTCAACCCTTCAACGTAGTAGACTCTTTTGATAGTGACATTTCCTTGAACCAAGTCTCCATATCTGAGAATCGGTGCAAATTGATCATTTCCAAACCGTATCGTACCCAAAAATTTCTCCATGAAATTATGTAGAAGCTTGAGACTTTCGGTCATGTGATTTGTGCACCCAGAGTCGATGAAGAATAGGATTATCTCTACGACCTGCAAAAGAATTAGAAGACAATGGAGTATTGGACAAACTTGATCCCCTAAGAGTCTTGTGTTCTGAAATATTAGAAGTTCTAGATCTATTTCTTAGAAGCAAACTAACATTCGGTTTAACATTCTTTGTTGTGGACTTAGGTTTCCATTTATATCCTGGTAGTGTAAGCTTAGGGTACCACCAACTATATTCTCATATAGCTTCCTAAATGCGCTTCTAGGATTTTGGATAATGGTTCTGAAGCAACTGTTTTCTTATGGGGTGTTGCAACATATTGTTTCACTGTACGCTTAGGTTCTCTGGTACTAATAGGTACATCAATGGGATTCTTAGTTCTAGAATTCACGTCATTAATATAATAAAGAACACACAAATCATGATTGTTATTCAACACACATTTTCCATAAGTCACACAAACAAAATTAATATTCGAGGTCTTACCATTTAAATTGTCATTACACGTAGTTACAGACGTTTTATTATTAGAAAACTTAAAATTCCTACAGTGGTCTTCTACTTCCTTTGTCTTCACTTGACTATTGTTATGCATGACCATATCTGCCAATCGATTGCTCTTAAGCTGTGGTCGGTTAACACTAGTAGTGGGAATTACTTCTGTAAAGAAAGACACGCGTTTGTTAGTTTTTCTAATGTCTTGAGGTAACTGTGTTGTTTTAGTTTGATTAGGCCTTGTGTCCATTTTATACATTCCTGGTGCAATCACATTTATGTTCTTTTGAACTTGATTCACTTTTTGAGGCAAAATATGTGAAGTGACTGGTTTTGAAAGATCCATTAAAACATTAGTTTTGGTACCTGACTTTGACTTTGAAAAATCTTTCCGTTCAAGAGAATATGAAAACGGAGTCGGTTTTCCCAATACTGATTGTTTTTTACTTTTAAAAGCATTTGGTTGTCGAACAACCGATGATTTGACAAACTTAGTTTCCACAGATTTTCCTTTCATTTTTTCTCAATGAGTTTATTCAACTCACTTATTGCGATGTTTTTGTCTTGTAACTGAGCTTTCAGATCTTGAAATTCGAAAAATTTGTCATTAAGTTCTCGAAATGAAGATAATTCTTTTTGTTTCCAAACTTTGTCATTTTTAATTTGTTCCTGACTTTGCTGTAAAGCAAGTTCAAGATTAATTAAATGTGTTTCAAGTTCAGAAAACCTTTTTGATAATTCATTGAAGGAACTGTTGTTGACATTTTTAGTTCTTTTTGAAAGCTCATTTTCAAGACGTTCACATTTTTCCAATGCCTCTAAATAATTACATGCTAAATCCGAATGTTCATCAAGAGTCGTATACACACCAAGTATAGCATTCATGTGATTAACATAGTAATATTACTTGGAAAGTCGGTCGATTTTGTTTAAAAACTGTGTTTTTTGAGTCTCAAGTTGAGATTGAAGAGATTCAACTTCATTTTCAAGAGATTTAAAATATCTCAAATCTTCAACCATTTCTTGTTTCAAAGCATGATAAAATTCAGAAACAACAGTTGATAGACATTTAGCAGTTGGATTCAATTTCTGTTTAATGATCATTTTCATTTGTAGACTGACTGGAATATTCCAGTATTTGTCATTGATTAGTTCGAAACAATATTTAAGCCCATCATGAAAAGATTGAACACCTTGTTTTATAAATTAAATTGTTCACAACTTTTACATTTTTGAGACTATGGAAGCGTTTCATCCATTCGTTTTTCTAACAAAATCGTTTTCTTTATAACAACCTCGTTTGTGCATATATCATTTTTAGGTGTATAAATCACACGTGGATTGTGTTGAAAATATTTTTGTTTAGGTGACTTTTCACATTGAGGGACAAACACATCATAAAGGTTATTTAAGTTTTTATAATCAAAAGGTTTGATTAAATCACTTAATTTTGATCGACTTTCTTGGGCAAGACGAATCGTTTCGTCAGATTCAGGAACTAACATTAATCCAAGATTATCATTATAGCATCTTATATCATACAGACGTGGATTCGCACTTTGAGCTTTCTTGAGGTACTCAGGTTTGACAAAACTTGTTTTTCAATTCTGATTAAGCATATTCATTGTTTGAATAGACTGGTCGGTTTTATAAACAATATAATTCAAAGCTTTAAACTTGGTTTTCTAAATTTATGACCTTTCCGATTTCTTTATCTTCATGTGTTTTGAAAAACTTTTCTTGTTCATCTTTTTGAAATAAAATTGTGGAAATTGTTCGTTTATCTACAGACAACTCGTTTTCCATTTTTGAATTTTTTTTATTCAAACTTAATATTTTTTCAGTATAAGCACTAGAAGATTTTTTAGATTTGACTTTGTGTTCTTCAATTAAACCATAAGTTGTTGCACATTTCTCACAAGCATTTTTCACAAAATCAGTGTCTTGGTACCTCTTAAGCTTAGTATGTAAGAATATGTTTGCTTATCTTAAGCTTTATTTGATGATTCTAAAGCTTTATTGTTCTGTTTACTTCCATCAATTTTAATTTTCATTTGTTCAATTAAAGAAGCAAGCAATTCACATTCTTTTTGAAGCATTTGATCATCCTGGTCAGCCTATTCTCCATTATTACTCATATCTCATGAATCATGAGTGATATTAGTATCACCTTGTTTCGCCAAATATGTGTCATTAACAGATTCAGGTTGCTCATGATGCTGTCTCTCATTGGCAAACACATTATAGTCATCATTACTATTATGTACCTTTTAAAATGGCTCAGCATCAAAGATAGATCCAGAATTGTTAAAAGCATCTAGAGTTACTTCTTGAATATTTTCCATGTACATGTAATGTGCTTCTAATTCCTGGTCTTCAGGTTCATCATCTGTATCATCCCTCCAATATACTTGTTCTGCACTCAACTAAATCCCATCTACCTCTTGCTTATAAAATAGCATCTTTTCTTTGTCATAAGCTGAATCCCGTGCCCGTTTCGGCTTCTGACATTCCCTTGCTACATGCCTAAATTTCTTGCAGTTATAACACTGAATCCCAGTTTGCTGCACTACCTGAGTACCTACATTGTCCCTAGCCCCAACGACATTAACTGCCCTCTAATTATCATACTGCCCAATCTGTTTATCATACCAAGTTCTTCTGTTGGTTCTTGGAGTATTATCAACATTCGTGTTTTTGATGTTTGATGAAGTTCTAAGGTTGTTGTTGGTAGGTTTGTAAATTTTCTTGAAAGACATTGAGATTAAAGCCATGAGTTTATAAATCTCATTCTCTTTTGAAGATGATTCATCATCAGCAACCACTTCAGGTTCTGAAAGATAACTTGGTTGAGGATTATTAACAATTGGCTTACCTCTGTTCCTAGTAGCAGCTTGTGATCTAGTTGATGAACTTTGAGTGTAGTGGATGGGATGGGTTTGAGGATGGTAAACTGGTTGTTGTTGAGCAACAAGTGCAAGTGGATTAGCAATATGTGCTAGTCTTTCAGCTCTCATCTCATTTAATTCATTCTAGTGTTGCTTCAGGATGTCATAGAGTTTGTGATAAGAAACATTATTCAAGTCTTGGCCTTGCTTAACAATGGTCACAAACCTCTGCCATTCTGGTTTAAGTTGGAGTAAGAATTGAACATTCACTTGATGATTGTTGACAATTGATGTATGTTTTTACAACCTTTAAATTTATAATAACTAGAAATACCGATTTTGACTAAAAACACAACATTCAGGCAAGTATACCCTATTTGATTGTAATATAGTATTAGGTAATTCCATGTCGTTCCATGAGATTGGTAGCAATTCACAGATTGTTAATCAAGTAACAAAGCTAAATGATTGTCACGAATCAAATAGCCAAAACGTGTGTATAAAGTAAGCAAGAAACAAGGCATGATCAACATAACATAATAGATAGAGATAGAGCGAGACTTTATATAAACAATGCATACAAGTCATATATGACTAGTAATCATAATAACAAGCATATTTACCAATGATAACATAGAATCCTTTTGGCCTATATACTACATCATCACGAGCGCATTAAGAATGGTTTATATCAAATATGCATACATATGAATTCCTCCCAACCCGGTCTGTCAATATAAGGAAGGGTCTTAAACTTAATTCTACTTGGGTTTTTTATCAATTTACCATACAATTCTCACAATTATGATATTGATACACCATAGACAAACGGTTCAAAATACATCAAGACAATTAACCCTTTTGGCCTATTTTAATTGTGATGATATACCAAAAGATAAACAATGATCCAAGGTAAAACAATATCGAATCACATAAGCATTATATTCACAAGTTTAACAAAATATCGTCCAAGTAAGCGAGACACAACAATCATAACACTCATCCCAATAACCAACATTCAGAAACATGAATAAAACTCAGAAAAAAAATATCATAATATTATTAGTAAAGAAATGTACCAAATCCGTTTATGCGAGTAATTCGACTATAAAGTACCAAAACCAATATTCCAACCAAAACAATCTCTAATCCAACAACCCAAGTATCCATGATCAACCAACAACCTATGCTACTGAATCAACCCAAGGATATATCACGTCTCTTTAGGGAATCCGCAACGTGCCACCGAATGGAGTGTTTGGCAACAAGGTTTATGGTGGTGACTCGAAAGGCTTTGGTGTTGATACACAATAAAATATACAATATAATACCACAAGAGCAATTAAGAAAATTCCCTAAGGAAAATTCACTCTTAAAAGATATATATATATATATATATATATATATATATATATATATATATATATATATATATATATATATATATATAATATATAATACGTATATTTAACCGGGAAGTATGATCACCCGGGTCGTTTCCCCAACGACTTGTGAAATTGAAACCTTGCTTTAGCTTGGATTGTGATTTGAATGAGAGAAAAGATATTTTTGAGTTTCTATAACTACTAAATAAAAGCAACAATTTAAAATGAACAATTAAAAGCTATTAAACACTTAAACAATTAACGGGAAACAAATAAAACGCGACAATTAAGCAAATATACTAAGATTAACCCCTAAAAATGCAAACTAAATTTCTAAACCTAAATTAGGACAAAAGAAAATTTTAAGAGAAAGAAAAACATTTTTTTTATTATTTTTGAATTTATTATGAATTAAAAACTAATTTAATCTAATTAAATTCTAAAAAATAGCAAATTAAGTCCTAAAAATTTAGAAAAATGATTTTTAAACTTAGAAAAGTCTAAAATAACATAAAAACTCAGAAAACTATTTTTAACTATTTTTAAAATTAAAATCCTATTTTTAAAATTAAAAATTAAAATTAAAATCTAAAAGGTGTAAAAATGATTTTACTTAATGTAAACCTAAAAGTAATTTTTATAAAACTAAAAACTATTTGTTTGTAATTTTGTAAAACTTTTTCTATTTTTTATGAATTTTCTAAAATTAAAACTTTCGAACAAATCTAAACATAAAACTTATTAATGGAAAAAATGTGAACATTCAGGAAATATCTCTGATGCAGCAAAACATTACTAGAAAAATAAAAGGCACAACTCAGCTTATCAAATAAGCTGTGAAAACGGCTTATTTAGCTACGGCTTATTATAAAAAGAGGAAAGGAAAAACGTGTATAAGAATTTAATGAAAGGAAAAGATGATGGAATGGCTATGAAGCAAAAGTGTTAAGAACGCTTTGTGTGTTGTTGGCAATAGAGGTCGTGGGTTCGTGGACAGGAAAAACCATTTTTGCTCTTTTTTTATTTTTTTGAAAACCAAATGCTAAATTTTTATTAAGGCAAACAATTCTAATAACTTTTATAAATGCTAGTTTAAGCTGAAAGTGAGAAGAAATAGATCTCTAAAGAGCTTATTTATGATCTGACCACAGTAAGTGAGTTTTTAAGCTCACTTTAGCTTGTTTACACTAAAAAGCTTGCTCAATTTCAATATAACTCAAATGTAAAGTAAAAACTGTTCATGAATGCATTATGATGCATACTTACTAGAATGATAACTACTTCCCTTCTATAACATTAACCTTATCTGATCTATATGATCAAAACCTGCAAATCAGAATTTACCAAAAGCACAAATCAAATTAAGCTATTACTCACATAAAAAGCTATAAATGATACTGAGCTTTTGAGAACTTAACAAACCAAATATTAAATATGAATTAAATCAATAAATTCAACTCCTACAAGATAAGATTTCAAAATTAAAAGCTATAAAATTATAGCTACTGTTTTTTGGCTTTTTGGATTTTTTTTATGAACTTTAAAGCTAAATTCCAATCTAAAGCAAATAACTAGAAATAATAAAAAAAACATAGCTTTAATCTATTTTAAGCTATTTGTTTTACCTTAAGAATCTACTGATTTAGGATGATTGAAAGCTACTAATAGGACTACTTTTATTGAAGCTCAAAAGTCAGCAGTGGTCAACCTGAGTTTTCCACTGCTGATATGCAATGTGACCAGGATTCAAAACATTAGTGCAGGTTTACCCAAAGAGGTTTCCTTGCACTAGAACTTTATCATTAAGAGTTGTTGAGAATAATATTTAAGCACAATCTAAGTCTTAGAGGTTAGATCCAATTTCTAGCAAGCTAAGAAAAGTGAAAAAGCCCTGGTGCTGAGGCTAAAAGAATAAGCCTCAAAATGCTTAAAAACTCAAACTAATCCTTCAAACCTTTTTAAAATTTGATCAAATATGAACATTCAACTGTCCAAAGTAATGTATCCAATTATCTTTGAATTTTTGAAGGTCAAATAAATCTAATACAAACACTCCTTTACTGATATGATAGGAATTGATTGAGCTTATGAAATTAAATTTCAATTAACTAAACATTAATACCAGATAATATAAACTATTTATAGCTTAACTAACTATAGATCAAACAATGAATAAAGCCAGAGATCTAAATCTACCCCACTATGCATAAATGATATTTTTTGGTTTTTATGGTTTGTTGGACAATTAAACACAAATCTAAGACCTAACTATACTAAACTAAAAACAGATAACATGACATGATTAAGAAGCAATTTAAAACATAAATAAGTACCTAAGAATCAAATAAGCACAATTGATAAGCTAATAAGCAGATAAGCAAAATTAAAGCTAGGAATCTAAGAAAATTATAAAAGTTAAAGAGAGACTTACTTGAGCCTTAGCTTAACAAAGGTATAAATGTGCTCTTAGAGCTATTCTACAACTCTGGCTTATTTAAAATAAGCCAGTAAAGGTCCTTGGGAGTCCTTCCATATTTGACTCCCCTTCCATAAGCTTATAATCCAATAAGTTCAAGGCATTTAATTGATTTATTAGGTATAAGTAATGATTTTAATGGTTAGAATTAAAACTCAAATTACTGCTTAGAGACTAGTAAGAGGCTTATATGAGCTAATTAGATCATTAGTTTAACACATATTGAGAAGAAATTGAAAACTTATGAGTGAAAAACAAAAGTGCTTATGACAGATTATTTAAGAGCAAAACTAGATTTCATTAAAATAAAACTTGATTACATTATCAAAAGAAAGTTACAACTGAATTTTAAAGGAAATTACAATAAGCTAATTTTAGCTAAAATCTACTAAGCTACTACTACTCAATTCCTGTGTGTGTGTGATAGTGAGGGTATTTATAGGCCCAAGCTGAAGCTTCTAGTCTTCCCTTGTATCCTAAGCTCTACCTAATCTTAGCCAATCATTCCATTAATCATTTGAGAGTCATCTTGAGCCGTTGGATGAGATTCAATCTCACACGGATTGCCAAGCTGTCATTCTTTTGATGTGACAGCTTGTGCTAGTTGTGTGAGTGAAAATAGAGTAAAAACACGTCTCTCCTTGTGCTTTCTTCATAGCACGTGGCACCCTTGCTTTAGTGAGCCACTTAGAGTGCTTGATTAGACAATTCTAACCCTGCTATCATGTTTGTGAGCCCTTGAATTGTCTTAATTGACCCTTAATTGTAGAAAGCCCTATGATTTTGACTGAGGGGTGATTTTGGGGAGACGATGAATAGTAACACCCTTTGGCGCCCTTTTTATAACTGAAACGGGTAAAAACGTTTTAAACTTTGGGGTAGTTGCACTTTCAGTCCCTGTGGTTGTTTATCCAAGTATAGTGTTTAAATAACTTTAAGTTTTGACAGTTTAAGTCCCTGTAGTTTATGGAAAAGGAAATGGGCTAAGGTAATGGGCTTTTGAATCCGGGTAAGGTTATTTTAGGGAAATTGGCCCATTTAGCTTTAAAGGACTAATTGTGTAACTTTTGGAAACTTGAGGGACTCAAATGGTAATATTGGAATTTTTGTCCTTTTATGGATGACTTTTGTTGACCAAGGTTGACTGGAGGTTGACCACAACTTTGACTTTTTGACTTTTCCTGGCTTTGGCTTTGCATCTCTGGCTTCTTTTGTGCTCTTCCGTTTCTCGTGTCCGTGTTTGCCCGTTTTTGACGGTTTTCTTGTGATTTTTGATATATCCGTACCTGCACACACAAAACACAAAAACAAGCATATCTTTGCCATTTTTAGTCTGTTTTGGGTCATTTAGGGTCATTTTTGGTGTTAACGGATATGTGTATTTTACACTTATCAAAATTCCCCAAACTAAACGATTGCGTGTCCTCACGCAATATTACATGCCTTATAACCAAATACCTCGAAACTTCCCCAAACTAAACCTTTGAAAAGTAGCAAAGATTTTTGTTGAGAGAGTTAAGAGATCACAAGTTATAAAACACCCGAATTCCCATTTTCAAAACTTTTTCTCTTTTTATGATTTTTCTTGATATATTTCTAACTACAACTTATTTGTGTAGACATAATGTATTGTTTTCATTACCTCATGGTAACTTTAAGGATCATAGAACAAAAAGCACTTGAAAAGTGTCTAAAAGATAACTTCATCATTCCTGATTTTTCACTTTTCCCATGCTAAGCTTAAAAATAAGATCACCGTTAAGTACGAGCTAAGATGCTAAGACTACTTATAATTACAACTTGTGAATTTCTCTTCCCGACATAAATCATATATTTAAGTGTGTGTGTTCAAATTAATTTAAACAGTAAATACCACATTTTAGATAGTTGAAATCCGGACCAAAGTTTACACATGGGCCTTTTGGGCTCAATATGTTAATCACTTAGTAAGATCACAACTCAATAGCAAACAAAACTCCTTAGCTAAGAATCGTTGGTTCATTGTCCCATGCAGACTTTTTCTTTAGCATTCACACCGTCATTCGTGTAAGTGTAGCTTTTGACACCCCATCCGGAGAATAATAATCGAGACGCATGAACTTCCGATGAAAAAGCTTTGTAAACTTTTGCAAATTTTAGTTTAAAAGAGTACATTGGTTTTAAAGAATGAAACTTTTAATATTTATTTTCTAACTTGCAATTATATTATTTACTATTTACATTATTAGGCTAGGAACTGGTATCACTTTTCTTTCGACGACACATCGGCCACGCCTCCGACAATAGCTCGTGTACTTATTATGATACCAACCCTAAATATACATCCTCCATCCTTTCTTTCGATGTCACATCGGGAGCGAACCGACAAATGCCCATGTGCTTTATTGCGATGGAGTTTGTATATTAATTATTAACACTAAGGATTTATAACTTGCATCTTTTTTATTCACCAACTACATTTCATAATTTTTTTTAAGTAATTAATTAAACACATAATTTTTGCGAATAGAAAATTTTCTTTTTAGAAAACCAAAGTATAAACTTGAACCAAAATTCTTATTTACAAATGATGTTGACTTCATCATCTCGTTAAGCTTTTTCTTAAATTTGTTGATTAGGACTTTTAAGGAGTAAAACTCTAAATGTAAAAATTAAAGAGAACACGTATAATTAATATTTTAAGAACTTCGAGGGAGAAAGAAAAAAGCCACATGTTATTTCTTATAAGCCTTTAATTTTTCAAATAAACTTTGTTTTGCATCCTAAATAGTATCATAAACACTATCTTTTCTTATTCTTTGCAATTTTTAAAATCTCTATAGAAATTCGCATATACTTTAGCCTATATAGAATCCAACTCGGCATTATTTAAATCTACTTTGAGATTAAGCACTAAGTCCCATTGCTAATGATTTCAAGTCTAGCATGTTTAAAGTCTACATGAGACTAGCACAAACTATCATCATTAATTGTTAAGGGAGAAAGCTAGAACTCAACACGTTCGATCGGGTCAAAAATTACTTCTTATTCTCACCAACGGAAAACCTACATTCGTGTCTTAACACTTATTATTATTTTTTATTTTTTTTTCTACAAATAAGATCTTAAAATTTTAAATTTTTTGCTATTTTTGTGGGAAAACGGGTACGTGAGAACAAAACAATAAGCAGGCAACATCAAATCGATAGATTCCCTCCCCAAACTAAAACGAAACATTGTCCTCAATGTTTAAAGGCGGGTCTCTACGAAAATCTAAGCCGTTTATGAATTATGCAAAGATAAACGTGAATCGATAAGATGAAAGGATATCGGATCTCCCCAAACTAATTTCAAACAAAGGATAGGAAGCTCGAGTGAAACGGGACACAACACCGAACACGAGAGGCTTCAGAAATTGTTGGTTCAATCCTACAAAAATCACAACAAACAACAAACAACGAAAAACGGAAGAGGCTAGCCTCAACACATCACAACACATTATTAATAGAAAATGGATAAGCATGGGGTGAACTCCCACGAAGCGGCTTGTTTTTGTTCACCGAGTCGCAAGCTCGACTCGATCCCTGAATTAATTCGTCCTTAGGGAGAGCAAATGGAAAACTTTCATTGAACATGCCACTGGCTTATGAAACGTGACGATGCCGGGGTCAAAAACAAAATTCTCACTCCTAAAGGAGAAAATCAAAGGTGAATCCTCGGGGTAGGTGAAATATGGAAGAAAAGTCCAAATGATAAATGTGAAGGAATCGACATCTTCAACATTTAAAGATAACACCGTTTCACTTAGGTAAAAATCTTCATTAGGCTTAACAAAATCATTTTTCATAGCCAAAATGGGCTTAAATCTCATGCAAACATGTGGTGGTTCCGGAGGAGGACGAGGAGATGACGGTTCTTTGAGAAATAAGAGAGTCCCGGAGGAAATGTTCTCTCTTAAATTCTTATCCAATGTTACAAGATTTTTATCATGAATGGAATGATAAACTAATATACCTGGTTTGAATACTTTGTCCTCGTTTCCGAGAGAATTCAAGGTAATACTAGCCGACAACTCCATAGTGAAAGGCGAGTCGGAATCTAACAAAGGCGGTGGAAAAATACTTGATTTGGTGGAATCAAATGTAACAGTTAAGTCCTTTTTAAAATCCTTAGGTTTGGAAAAATTATCATTAAAATCAATTGGATTATCAAAAGTGATTTTTTTAAATTTGAGCATAATTTAAGCATTTTAGTGTGAAAAATAGGACAAGTAAACATTCTAATTCCATCCCCCCACTTGAATTATACAACGTCCTCGTTGTATATATAAAACATTAAATACGGGAATTTAAAAAGAATTAGAATGAGAAACTCCCCTGATATTTGCTCGGTAGATTCTCCAAGTTGCGTTTACGAGCAAGATTGTGTGCTGAAAAAGCGTCTGAATCCTAGCACGAACAACACACACATAGAATTCCAGAAAATATGCATTCCACCAACTTCGTCGATATTTCTTTCACGAGGTCCTGTATAAAATATAGGAAGAACAAGTGCATTCCTATCTTGGTACCTACGGTTAATTTAAACTAAACTAAACAAACTAATTACGGGTCAGTCTGGTGGATACGGCGTATCAGTTTAGTGAATACGCCGTATTCAAAATCTGACAATAATGTTTTTTTAAAGTGCAATAAAAATAAAGACTGATAACGTCCAGACAATCAATACGCCGTATGGTATGGAGCGGATACGCCGTATTGGTGTCTGGGAAGACAGACTCGATAACAAAATTAAATAACAATCCGGGTTGTCTCCCGGGAAGCACTTTTGTTTACAGTGAAGTCTTTAAGTTAGACTTTTCTTCAGCTTCCTTTCTATTCTGCTCTAGTTACCATCCATCCTTCGTCTATTATCCGAAAGACTTCTTGGTAAGCTTGGCATGCCTCTTTTCTTGTAATAGTAAGATCGTCGTACTCGTCTTCTTTTACAGCAACATACTCTTCATCATTATTAAACGAATATTTGATCATCATATATCTCCTTATATTGCACGCTGGTAGCTCATGAACTTCACATAATTCTTCTTTCTCATTATTTCCATGATTTATCTCATAAGCATCATCATAGTTTGTATACATGTTCCATTATCTCTTTTGTTCATAACGTGATTCGTCATCGTTTTCATTGATAAGTCCTTCCATGATAGCTTTGTTTCTTAAAGCCTCATCTTTAAGTTCACTATCTTTTATAGCGTCGTACCACTCGTAATCCTGATAATGGAGTTAGTTTCCAATAATGTAAGTTCCAGGTAAATTTCCTCCATTACAGTATCCAACTTGCATCACACATGATTTCAAAAGGTTGATCCCAATTTGGAACAATGAGAATTGGAGCTTCGGTTAACTTCTTTTTCAATGTTTGAAAGGCTAGAATGCAATCTTCCGAGAAGTTAAAAGGAGTGTTTTTCTCTAAGAGATGGGTCATGGGTCGAGAGATTTTCGAAAAGTCTTTGATAAATCTTCGATAAAAACCGGCATGCCCGAGAAAACTTCAGATTCCTTTAACGGTTGTTGGGTGAGGAAGCTTAGAAATCACATCGATCTTAGCTTTGTCGACTTCAATTCCTTTCTTCGAGATCTTATGTTCGAGTACGATACCTTCTTTCACCATGAAATGGCTTTTTTCCCAATTTAGAGCTAAGTTTGTGTCTTCACACCGTTTAAGCATTTTTTTTTCTAGATTGGTGAGGCACGTAGAAAAAGAATTTCCAAAAACCGAGAAATCATCCATGAAGACTTCCATTGTTTTTTCAATCATGTCATGGAAGATTGCCATCATACACCTTTGAAACGTGCCTGGTGCATTACATAAACCAAAAGGCATGCGGCGATAAGCAAACGTTCCGTATGGGCAGGTGAATGTGGTCTTTTCTTGGTCTTTTGGATCAATTGGAATTTGGAATTAACCCGAGAAACCGTCGAGGAAACAATAGTACTCATTTCCTACGAGTCTCTCAAGCATTTGTTCCATGAATGGCAAAGGGAAATGGTCTTTTCTTGTAGCTTCGTTCAACCTTCGATAAATCACGGCATACACTCCATCCCGTTTACAGTCTTGTCGGCACTATTCGTTATATCATTGGTTACTACGGTTATTCCTCCTTTCTTTGGTACACAGTGTACTGGGCTCACCCAAGGACTATCCAAGATTGGGTAGATCAATCCAGCGTCAAGAAGTTTTTCAACCTCTTTTTTAATGACATCATGGATCTTTGGATTAACCCTTCTCTGATGTTGGACCGCTGGTTCATAGTCGTCTTCCATTAGAATTTTATGAGAACAAAATTCTAGGTTAATACCCTTAATGTCAGAGAGCTTCCAATCAATTGCTTGCTTTCGGGATTTAAGAACCTTTATGAGAGCGGTCTTTTCATCATCACTCAAATCTTTAGCAATTATGACAGGCAGCTTGTTGTTATCTGCTAAAAATATGCGTATTCGAGTATGCTGGTGTGGTTCGGTCCTTAAGTTCAACCTCGGGAGGTTCATCGATTGAAGATTCGGCAGATTTACAAACTTTAAGCTCTTTCTTGATTTCTGGTAAGTAATTTCCTTGATTCAGTGACGGCGAAGGATCACTATTGAGAAGAGATTCGAGAAGGAGAATGTCCCCCTCTGGGTCATAATAAGCTTCATCAACTTCCGGTGAAGTTGGATCATCGGCTATAGCAAGAAAAGTATCAGCTTCTTCCAAAAGTAGAAAATCACTATCCCCGAAAGGAGTGAGAGTCGAAGAAGAATTTGAAACAATCGGATCGTATCCGGGAGAAGGATTGCCATATGCAATTTCGTCGGAAAATCCTAAAACTTCTTGTGAGTATTCTTCACACGTAACATCAATAAGATCAACTTTCTTCAACGATTCGAGATTGTTGTACAAAATAGAAGGCGTATCACCACATTTAAGGGTTAAAGATTGATCATCATTTCTAAGCGTTATCTCTCCTTCATACACATCAATTAAAGCATGAGCCGTCCTAAGAAAAGGTCTCCCGAGTATCAATGGTACTCGAGGATCGGCTATGAAATCAAGAACAACAAAGTCGGCCAGAAAGTAAAACTTTCCTACCTTGACAAAAACATTTTCGACTACACCGGTTGGTTTAGAAATTGTTCGGTCGGCTAATTCTAACACCATTTTAGTATCATTTAGGCCTGGGAGTTCAAGCTTTTTCCAAATGGAAAGAGGCATGAGATTTATGCTAGCACCTAAATCGGCTAGGGCTAAGCAATTATCAAACTTCGAAAAATTACATGGGATAAGAAATCGACCGGGGTCACCTAGCTTCTCCGGAAGCTTTTTAAGGACAACTGCACTACAATTTTCATTCAGAGGTGTCTTGGTTAACTCGATTAACTTGTCTTTGTTATTAAGCATCTTTTTGAACATCAGAGCAAACTTTGGCATATGAATGAGAGCATCCGCGAAACTTAGCTCAAAGTGAAGATTACGAAAAATTTCCATAAACTTTGAAGCTAGGATATCATCCTTTTCACGGAGTTTCTCTTTTGCAAGTCTTGAAGGGTAAGGCAAACTAGTCTTGGCCTTTTGAGCAAAAGAAGGTTCTTTGATTGGTTCTTTGTCTTTTCCTAGGTCTTGGACCATTTGAGGTTGGATGTCTTCGGTGCTAGGTAGCTCCGTATCCTTTGTCACCTCACTTTCCTTTTCCACCACTGGCGGTGGAATTGGAGGTCCGTCATATGAGGCACCACTTCATGTGGTAATTTCCTTGGCTTCGTTCCTAGGGTTTGGAATGGTATTGCTTGGTAACGAACTTGAACTTGAAGCTTGGTTGGTATGATAGTTTTGCATAAAACTTAGCATCATGTTTTGAAAATCATCTTGCTTCTTTTGAGAATCATTGTAAACTCTTTGAAAGTCATTTTGGTATTGAAAAATTATTTCCAACTCATGTGACAAGTTATTCATGTTCGCATCATTAGCCTTAGCATAACTTTCAAAATCTATTTTAAACACACCTTGAATTTGTGAAACGGGAGGTAAAACGTGATTAACCAAAGGTTGATTTGTTGGTGGTTGGTATGGTGGGGCTTGATAAACGGCTCCTTGATTGTTTTGACGATTTTGGTTGAAATTGCCTCCATGGCTTTGATTCGAATTGAAATTGTTTCCTTGATATCGGCTTTGGTTTCCTTGGTTGTTTTGAACAATTAGTTGATTAAAACCGGGTGGTCTCATTTGGTTTGCCAAATTAGGAGGATTTCTTTGAACAAAATTGCCAACGGCGGCGGTTTGTTGGAATTGATGAATTTTAATCATGAAAAAACGGGGAAATTCTTCCTTGTTAACGGACATTGTTAAAATTTTGGTTTTGAACCACATGTAAACACAAACGTCCTCAACTGCTTTGACGGTAGCAGCGAGTCGTTACATTCTTTTCACTAATCTCTTTTCTAATCGGCTCTAATTCGAATATCCTTTTTTGTCTTCCAAAGAGAAGCGGCGAAAGGTTGTTTGAAAGTCAAAAAGAATTAGAAGGTGTATAGAAGTAGAAGATAAGAGAGCATTCGTACTCACTTTTGGTTCAATTGCACGACTTCTTGAATATCGAACCTTAGATTTACTCTCAATAATGGCTAAACCATCACGAGGCATCTTATCTAAAAAATTTCCACCCGCGGCGGAATCTAAAGCATCTTGATCATTGGTATTCAAGGAATTGTAGACGTATAAGTTGGTGAATTCCTTGAGAAAACATGTTGGAGGACATTGACGCAAGAAGTCCTTTGAAACGTTCCCATGCTTCGTTGAAAGTTTTCATTCGGCTTTTGTAGAAAGTGGTAATTTCATTTGCGAGGGAAGTTGTTTTCACAGGTGGGAAAGGAATTGGTTTATTGAATTTCGAGACAAGATCATCCACGTTAGATCGATCGAGGTGGTTTCCTTATCTAGCCAATTAGTTCCGGGCTTCACCTGTCGTAGAGAGAAAAAGGGAAAAGCAAAAGCTTAATCGAAGTATTCGGAACTTCGGATGTCTAAAAGTAGAAGTAACCTTGTTGAAAAATCAAAAATGATTATGAGGGTCTTGTTTACCCGTAAATTGATTACTTTGAACAAGATTAATCAAAGTTTGTTTAATGCTCAAGATTGTTTGCATTTATTGGTGGTACAACAATTGATCTTCGTATCAAGATTTAACGAGGATTTAGTGACGTTTTTAATCAACTTCGTGTCAATTAAATAAATTAATTACTTCAGATGAAATAATTAATTGTCACGATTTGTAGTATTTGATAAATGATAAATATGTGACGATAGAATGATAGAATGGAGTTAGAGCTTGATGAGAGGATTCTGATAGCCGTAGTTTATTGTAGATGTGTAGACAAGGCGGACGACGTAGTCGAATGTAGTTTGTTTTATCCATGGTGTTTTGATGTCATGCCTTTCCAGCGTAAGATGTAAAACTAATCCTACTTCTATGTTAATAATTTCCCACTAAGTCACTTTTCTTCATCTACGTGAGTTCGCTACTAGTGTACATAGAAGATTTCCATTTTATAGAGGTACGTAGAGAATCCTAATTCAACTTCGTGAGAGATGAGTTCATAATGAACAAATTCTCTTAACTCTAGAAAACCAACAAATGGCGTTTCTAGTGACTACACTATTTCTACAAGCTTAAATTATATTCTATTAACTATAATTTATTTGTTTAGCATATACAACATGTAGCATAATAATATATAGTCATTTAACATTTAACACATAATTTAAATTCTAAGGAGTTTGAAAAGAAAACATACATTTGCCTACAATGTATTTTGATACACAATAAAATATACAATATAATACCACAAGAGCAATTAAGAAAATTCCCTAAGGAAAATTCACTCTTAAAAGATAAATATATATAATATAATACGTATATTTAACCGGGAAGTATGATCACCCGGGTCGTTTCCCCAACGACTTGTGAAATTAAAACCTTGCTTTAGCTTGGATTATGATTTGAATGAGAGAAAAGATATTTTTGAGTTTCTATTACTACTAAATAAAAGCAACAATTTAAAATGAACAATTAAAAGCTATTAAACACTTAAACAATTAACGGGAAACAAATAAAACGCGACAATTAAGCAAATCTACTAAGATTAACCCCTAAAAATGCAAACTAAATTTCTAAACCTAAATTAGGACAAAAGAAAATTTTAAGAGAAAGAAAAATATTTTTTTATTATGAATTAAAAACTAATTTAATCTAATTAAATTCTAAAAAATAGCAAATAAAGTCCTGAAAATTTAGAAAAATGATTTTTAAACTTAGAAAAGTCTAAAATAACATAAAAACTCAGTAAACTATTTTTAACTATTTTTAAAATTAAAATCCTATTTTTAAAATTAAAAATAAAAGCTTAAAAGTTAAAATTAAAATCTAAAAGGTGTAAAAATGATTTTACTGAATATAAACCTAAAAGTAATTTTTATAAAACTAAAAACTATTTTTTGTAATTTTCTAAAACTTTTTCTATTTTTTATGAATTTTCTAAAATTAAAACTTTCGAAAAATCCTAAAAAATAAACTAATTAATGGAAAAATGTGAAAAATTCAGGAAAAATCTATGATGCAACAAAGATTACTAGAAAAATAAAAGGCACAACTCAGCTTGTCAAATAAGCTGTGAAAACGGCTTATTTAGCTACGGCTTATTATAAAAGAGGAAAGGAAAAACGTGTATAAGAATTTAATGAAAGGAAAATATGATGGATGAGCTATTGAAGCAAAGTGTTAAGACAAGTGTGTTGTGTGCAAGAGGTCGTGGGTTCGAGGGAGGCAAAACCCCTATTTGCTCTTTTTTTTTTTGAAAACCAAATGCTAAATTTTATTAAGCAAACAATTCTAAGAACTTTTTATAAAAGCGGTATAAGCTGAAAGTGAGAAATAAGCTCTCTAAGAGCTTATTTATGATCTGACCACAGTAAGTGAGTTTTTAAGCTCACTTTAGCTTGTTTACACTAAAAAGCTTGCACAATCTTCAATATAAGCTCAAATGTAAAAGTAAAAACTGTTCTGAATAGCTTATGATGTATACTAACTAAAAATGATAAGCTACCTCCCTCTCTAACACTTAACTTTAACTGAATCTAATGATCAAACATGCAAACTCAGAATTTACCCCAAAAAGCACAAATTCAAATTAAGCTATTACTCACAAAAAACTATAAATGATCCTGAGCTTATGAGAACTTAAAAACCAACTAATAAAGTATGAATTAAATCAATAAAATCAACTCCTACAAGCTAAGATTTCAAAATTAAAAGCTACTAAATTATTACTACTGTTTTTGGCTTTTTGGATTTTTTTTATGAACTTTTAAGCTAAATTTAACTAAGCAAATAAACTAGAAATAAGAAAACAAGCTTTAATCTATTTTAAGCTATATGTTAACTAAGAACCTACTGAATTAGAATGATTAAAAGCTACTAATACTACTTTAATTGAAGCTAAAAAAGTCAGCAGTGGTAACCTGAGTTTCCACTGCTGATGCAATTGACCAAGGATTCAAAACATAAGTGCAGGTTACCAAAGTGGTTTCCCTTGCACTAGACTCTATCAATAAGAGTGTGAGAACAATATTTAAGCACAATCTAAGTCTTAGAGGCTTAGATCCAATTTCTAGCAAGCTAAGAAAAGTGAAAAAGTGCCCTGATGCTGAGGCTAAAAGAATAAGCCTCAAAATGCTTAAAAACTCAAACTAAACCTTCAAACCTTTTTAAAATTTGATCAAATATGAACATTCAACTGTCCAAAGTAAAAGTACCAATTATCTTTGAATTTTTGAGGTCAAATAAGACTAATCCAAACACTCCTTTACTGATATGACAAATTTTGATTGAGCTTATGAAATTAAATTCCACTTAACTAAACATTAATACCAGATAACTAAAAACTTATTTCTAGCTTAACTAACATGATCAAACAATTGAATAAGCCAGAGATCTAAAATCTACACTATGCTAATGATATTTTTTTTGGTTTTTATGGTTTGATGACAGATTAAACACAAATCTAATACCTAATTATACTTAAACTAAAAACAGATAACATGACATGATTAAGAAGCAATTTAAAACATAAATAAGCACCTAAGAATCAAATAAGCACAATTGATAAGCTAATAAGTAGATAAGCAAAATTAAAGCTAGGAATCTAAGAATTATAAAAGTAAAGAGAGACTTACTTGAGCCTTAGCTTAACAAAGGTATAAATGTGCTCTTAGAGCTATTTTACAGCTTTGGCTTATTTAAAATAAGCCAGTAAAGGTCCTTGGGAGTCCTTCCATATTTGACTCCCCTTCCATTAGCTTATAATCCAATAAGTTCAAGGTATTTAATTGATTAATTATGTATAAGTATGATTAAGGTAGAATTAAACGCAATTACTAGCTTAGAGACTAGTAAGAGCTTATATGAGCTTATTAGATCAATAGCTTAACATTTGAGAAGAATTGAAAATTTATGAGTGAAAAATAAAAGTGCTTATGACAGATTATTTAAGAGCAAAACTAGATTTCATTAAAATAAAACTTGATTACATTATCAAAAGAAAGTTACAACTGAATTTTAAAGGAAATTACAATAAGCTAATTTAAGCTAAAAATCTACTAAGCTACTACTACTAAAAACTACTAGATGAATGTGTGTGAAGTGTGAGTATTTATAGGCCCAAGCTGAAGCTTATAGTCTTCCCTTGCATCCCAAGCTCCTTCTAATCTCAGCCAATCATTCCATCAATCATTTGAGAGTCATCTTGAGCCGTTGGATGAGATTCAATCTCACATGAATTGCCAAGCTGTCATTCTTTTGATGTGACAGCTAATGCTAGTTGTGTGAGTGATAATAGAGTAAAAACCCGTCACTCCTTGTGTTTTCTTCATAGCCACGTGGCACCCTTGCTTAAGTGAGCCACTTAGAGTGCTTGATTAGACAATTCTAACCCTGCTATCTTGTTTGTGAGCCCTTAAATTATCTTAATTGACCCTTAATTGTAGAAAGCCCTATGATTTTGAATAAGGGGTGATTTTGGGGAGACGATGAATAGTAACACCCTTTGGCGCCCTTTTTATAACTGAAACGGGTAAAAACATTTTAAACTTTGGGGTAGTTGCACTTTTAGTCCCTGTGGTTGTTTATCCAAGTATAGTGTTTAAATAACTTTAAGTTTTGACAGTTTAAGTCCCTGTAGTTTATGGAAAAGGAAATGGGCTAAGGTAATGGGCTTTTGAATCCGGGTAAGGTTATTTAGGGAAATTGGCCCATTTAGCTTTAAAGGACTAATTGTGTAACTTTTGGAAACTTGAGGGACTCAAATGGTAATATTGGAATTTTTGTCCTTTTATGGATGACTTTTGTTGACCAAGGTTGACTGGAGGTTGACCACAGCTTTGACTTTTTGACTTTTCCTGGTTTTGGCTTTGCATCTCTGGCTTCTTTTGTGCTCTTTCGTTTCTTGTGTTCGTGTTTGCCCGTTTTTGGTGGTTTTCTTGTGATTTTTGATATATCTGTACCTGCACACACAAAACATAAAAACAAGCATATCTTTGCCATTTTTAGTCTGTTTTGGGTCATTTAGGGTCATTTTTTGTGTTAACGGATATGTGTATTTTACATTTATCATATTTTCTTCAACATCTTAAAGTAAGCAAGCTTTGAAGGAGAAACTTTTGGTAAACCCGTCATAAGATTTTAAGAATGTATTCACTCGTCGGATTCTAAGAAATGTTCATGAACAACTCCACTAAAATGTTATAACGACTCAACCACTTGGTCCTCAATGTCTCATGGGTCCAAAATTGTTAGTCCCGGACATATTTTGCATATGTTGCATTTGATTCGGATACTTATAGGGTGGACATATTCCCCACGGAGAGAAGTTTGGTTGTTGTAAATAATTCCACATTGAATGATTATTATTAGGGTAATCTTGTCTACCTTGATCTCTCCTAGGTTGTGGTGTTTTAGACCGAAGGTGAGAGTTATTAGTTCTTTTTGGAGGAGGAGTCTTAGATCTTGTTTTAGGCTTAGTAAATCCAACTTCGGGTTACACAGAAGGTTTATAAAAAAATTTTACTTTGTCGTCGCTTGCAATGGGTATTTTAGTATTGTTTATAAGCATAAATTTTGGTCTTGAGCTTGAGTTTAATTCTACTTTTTTTTTTAGACTCAACCTCTTGTGACTTTACAAAATTTACTTGTTTAGACTCACTAGTTGATCCTTTGATAAAATTAAATCCTAGGCCGGATTTATCTCCGGAAGGTTTTTGAAGATTTAACATTTTCTTAAGTGATTGACTACTATTATTAAATTGATTAAGCTTAGAAATTTCTTCCTTAACCTTTTCATTTTCAAACCTAAGGTCTTAACATATTTTACATTCTTCATTGACCTCTTTACCTTTTTCTAATTTAGATAGTTTATTTTTTAGTTCTAGTACTTCATTTTCTAACCGATTTTTAATTTGTTTTAGTGATTTATTTTTAGCCATGACTTTTAGACCTACTTTGCATAGTTGATTATATTCACTATCTAAGTCTTTTTCATCTAACGATGAATGATCATCACTAAAGAATTTGGTTTCAGAAAGTACCTCATTAGATGCTTTTGCCATAAGACATTTTTCGTCTTTAGTCTTTTCTTCTTCATCTTCGTCGCTATCACTCCATGATCCTCCAACGAAGGCTCTTTGATTGTAGTTTCTTGATAGTTTTGGACACTCTCTGATGAGATGATTTGGATCTCCACATTTAAAACATTTTCTTTCGCTTTTGCCATTTTTGTCGTCTTTATTTCTTTGGGATGACTTTCTTTCATCATGTGGTTGTCTTACGAATCTTCCTCGTCTTTTGAAAAATTTCTTGAAGTCTCTCACGGCCATGGCGTATTCTTTATCTTTACTATCAAAAGTCGAACTATCTTCGTCACTTGATTCCTTTTTGGTCTTCAAAGCAAGAGATATATTTTGTTCTCTTTTTCCTTTGACCATTTTGGAATCTTTCTTTATTATTACTTCATAAAGTTTTAAGTTTCCAATAAGTTCGTCAAGTGATAGAGATGTTAAATCCATTGATTCTTTAATAGCTGTGACCTTTGCACGCCATTTAGGATGAAGTGCCCTAAGAAATTTCCTAACATAATTCTTGATAGAAAAACCTTCATCAAGTGCTTTTAGACTGGTAATAATAGTGTTAAATCTAGCAAAAGCATTATCTATCGATTCCTCTTCTGGAATCATAAATTTTTTATATTTTTGAACAAAAATATCTATTTTATTATCTTTGACTTAACTATTACCTTGGTGGGTGATTAATAAAGTATCCTAATTTTTTTTGCGGTTTTACACATAAAAATTCTTTCATATTTTTTACGTGGTAAAGCATTATAAATCACCATTTTAGCTTCATTATTTTCAGCAAGTTTCTTTTTAAGATCATCGTTTTGTTTATCAAATGGTACTATTTCATCCTTTTTAGTTTCGAGATTATTTTGAATAAGAGGAAAATCACCATAGGTAATAACATGCCAAAGATCTAGATCTTTTCATTTCACATAAGTTTCGAATCTATTTTTCCAAAAAATAAATCCATCACTTTAAAATAGTAGTGGTCTTTGCATAGATTGCCCTTCTAAATATTTTTCCAATTCCATAGATCGATTCAAGTTTTAAAATACAGTTTATTTTAAAAATCTTGTTTGACGTGGCTCTTAATACCAATTGTGGAAAACTATAAGGTGGGTTGAATAGTTTACCGCTTTTTAAATTAATATTATGTTTGTTTATAAAAACTTAGATTCGACTTTATGTGATCTCAATATGTGCACAATATGAACAATACAAGTAAGTAAGTAAATGACAAGTAAATATGAAAGACAAGAGATAAGAGTTAGAAAGATCAAACCACAACACAAGGATTTATAGTGGTTCGGTAACGAAGCACCTCTTTGCCCTACTCAACTCCCCGAGCACCAAACTCGAGAGTTTTCTTCACTATGTCAACAAACTCCCTTTAGGCGGAGAAAACCGTACAAAACTTTGCTTAAACCAATTTTCGACACAAAGCGAAATGTCGAGTTCTAATCCTAGCTAGAACCAATCTATCACAACTCTTGTATACTAATCACATCACTTTACAACAATTCACAACTTTGCTTCACTTCACGACTTCTCTTCGCTTAACAACTTTTCTTTACTTCACAACTTCTCTTCTCTTCACAACCAAATGATTTACACAAATGATTTACAATATCTAACACAACTTCACACTAACACCAACTAAACTATAACACTTCTTGACTTGATGATAAGAAGTATTCTTCTCTTGCACTTGAGGAATTAAGCTTGGATCACTTGGAAATAAAGCTTTATGATTAAATGATTAAAGGATTATAGGAGAGTATAAACTGATTTAGAACAGAAAGAAAGTGTGTGTAAAAAGTGAGAAAATCAGTGGGGAATAGTCTAGTATTTATAGGCAAACTGAGTTGCCTTTTTGTCTGGGCAGTCCCCTTAATTAGGGTGTCGGCCCCTTTAATAATTAAGGGGGTCGCCCAGCCCAGACGCTCCATTTTTTGTCTTTTCTAGGGGAGGTGTTTTCTGGAACATATCTAGCTGTTTATAGGTAGAAAAACTGAATTCAAAATATTTATTTGAATAAAACATTTCTTTTAAATCTAAAAATGTTTTGTAAAAGATATAGAAATGTTTGTGACATTTTTATAAAAAAGTGAGGTTAAATAAAAATTCTTTTGATCATAAAATGCATTAAGCATTTATTTATCCATACCTTTAAGTGATTAAATTTTCGAAATGAAAATTTACTACTAATTACTTTTTTACGAATAATTTTCCATTAATCATTTTTACATTTTGTGATTATCAAAACGTAGAGAGGTCAAAAAATATTAATAACGTTTTTAGGCATTATTTCTATCAACAGTCACTATGTGTGATTACGATATTACCCCAAAGTTTATGAAACTGTGGCGTAGACTTATGTGTATGCTACTTTATCCAAGGCACAGTAAGAGTTCCTGAGTATGTAGTTGTTAGCCCTGTAGACACCAATCTAATCGTGCTCCGATATGGTATAACGTTCATTAGTTCGGTACTGCCGCAACTAGTGAGAGCTAATCACCCGAACGGGGATTGTCAATCCCAAATAGATCTATCTTATAACATTCGCGCTTACCCTCTTTGTAATTAACAGTTCATGCAACTTAAGTTAATCCGTAATCATTTGAATCAAAGTAAAGTTGTTGCGTCCATAAGTGAAAAAAGGTATTGTATCCCATTGTGAGATATAAAAATGAGAATGTAAACGAGTTTGTAATCAACCATGTAAATGTGTTTGTAAATGTTCATGTAACCGGGTTTGTAATCAATCATGTAAATGAGTTTGTAAATATTCATGTAAACGAGTGTATAAATGAGTTACGAAATCAAGTATGTAAACAAGTATGTAGAAGAGTATGTAAAAGAAATTGTAAATGAATATGTAAACAACGAGCATGTATTCTCCCCCAAGATTTGTAAAGTAAATGTAAAACAAGTGAAAGAGGGGCTATAAACTCACCTCTAGTGAAAGTAGTGATTATCGCAAAATCAACAAAGTAATCGTCGCAAACGATCCGGAATGCAACCTAGTTAATTAAAGGTCGTATAAGTATAATGTATTTAATATAAATACAACATATAAGTTATAGAGTTATATCACCAACTATTAGTTTTTGTTTAATTTAAAAAGTCAAAACAATATTTAAATCGTATTTGTTATATTAAAGAAAATATTATCTTTGTCCAATAATTGATTATTTGTTAACAACACTTGATTCAATATTTTTATTGTTTATATAATGATATTACATAAATGGTTTCATTATTGTATAAAATAAAATTTATAAAGTTAAAAACGTATATAAATATTATATAAGTACTACTACATTATTTCTTAATGTTTTTATAGCCCAAACAGACTCGAAAACACTCGTAACCTACTTTTTATGTTTTTAACAGCCTTGTTGCGTTTTTATAAAATGTAGAAAAGTGTTTATAAAAGTTAATTACTTTTTGTAACTTCTATTTATCTGAAATCTTTAAAAACTCATAACGTGCTCATTTTAACTCCATTTCGCTTGTTCTTTATATGTATGGAATCGTGACGAGATAAACTATTCAAATAAAATAATCACAGATTTATAAAAATGTGTGTCGAAACAGTAAATTTAAAACAGTTTTTAAAACCATTTTATAACTTTAAATCTTACGAAAATCGTATCTCCTTCGTTATAATTCCGTTTGTAGAGTTCTTTATATGCACGGTTTCCTATTGAGATGATCTATCATCATAAAATATTTATATATTTTTATCATATCCAAAACAGTACCAGTTTTTATAAAACTATTTTTATAAAAGCACATTTATATATTTAATTATCGTAATCTCGTAAAATTCATAATTTCTTCGTTATAGCTTCGTTTTTCGAGTTCCTTATATGCTTGGAATCCTCATGAAGAGTACTATTTAAATCAGTAGGGTTTACATTTTATAAAAATTCGAATCTTAACAGTATATACAAACTGTTTTGATATATATATATATATATATATATATATATATATATATATATATATATATATCCATTTATATGTGTCCAAAAGTCTAAATAAAATGTTCACACAATTATTTGTATATAAACTTTATAAATAAATCTTTAACAATTAATATATCAAGTGACTTTATAAATTAATCCACACTTGTATAACATATGTTCTTGCATTTTAAACATTATTTCATCGTAGTTACTTATGTATTCAAATTATGTACAAGCTTATTTTATTTTATAAACTCATAAAATAACCCTAGATGGTGATTAACAATATAACAATTATATAAATATGGAAATGAATAATTTGAAAAGATTAGGGTTTATGTTAGACCTTAAGAGAGTGTGTGAGGATGATGAACACAGAATCAAACCCCAAAAAGTAACCCTAATACGAACCCTAGTTAAGAAAACCCTAATTTCTTTCTTGAATCAACCCTTGTATAATTAACACCCAAGCTTCCAAATCACCTTGAAACACCTTATGTATTATACCTAAGAACACTTGTATGATTATAACCTTGCTAGAATCAAAGTTATAGAAACCTTAATGAATATTTTTGAGTCATGGATTTGTAAGGAAAACAAGAGGGAAATTTGATAAATTTTGCTAGTGAAATGTGTGTGTTAAATCCTCCTAGAACCTTCTATTTATAGCCAAGGTATTAAGCTAAACTTTAGTTGTTTTCCTTCACTCACCGACTACTTAAGGTGAGTCTCATAGCCCTTACTTTACTTGTTTTGACTATTTTGAGGGAGAATACATGTTCGTTTACAAACTCGTTTACATTATTGATTTCAAACTCATTTATAAGTTCATTTACAAACTCGTTTACATGATTGATTTCAAACTCGTTTATATACTCGTTTACATGTTTGATGTCACACTCGTTTTACTTATGAATACAAGTACATTAAGCTTTTACGAATATGTTGGTTGCTTTTACTATGGATACAAGTGCTTTAAACTTTTATGTATTGCCACGTAGTACACACTATCATGAACCGTTAATTACTTCCTGTAAGCATGAATGTTATGAATAGATCTATTGGGGTTGACACCCCCACCCAGAATTCTGGATGAAGAAAAGTGTAATATCCAAGGAAGGATGATTGAAGAGTTTTGAGGATTTAGAGGTCAAGAGGAACATCTGAAATGTTGTCAAGCAAAGGGTTCAAGTGAGGAGGAGAATTTAGTCATGTGAGATGTGGTGAAATATAAAGTTTTGAGTGAAAGGAAGAAGATGTGTTCTCTTGACTTGATGATGTTTGATTAGTGGATGTGGTTTTTGATGGTGCATTTGGAGGAGTTGGAGATAAAGAATTGTTATATAGAAGGTGTGGTGGTGATATCTTCATCACTAGATATGTTGACAAATAGTTGTCTAGGAGGGATTATGATGAGTTTGATTTTCTTGGAAGGGTTAGATGAGGAAGCATTTGTGGAATTCATTGTAGAATGAGGTGAAGGAAAATATGAGTGATGAAGGGATAGAGAAGAGTTCAAGATTTAAGGTGGAAGAGATAGATTGAAGAAGTAAGGCATGGGGTTTGAAGTTTTAGATTCCAAAAAGTGTGTCAAAATCTAAAATTAAGCTAGGCCTAGAATGAGAATAGTGGTCAACTGCACAGAAATTCAGAAGATCACAGTAGAAAAATCCGTGACCTTTGATGGTGGTCCCTTAATTACCCGGCGGTCCCATATATATTAGGGAGCCGCCTAGTATTTTAAGGGGCCGTTTTCTAGAGACAAGAAAACTTTTTCTAGAATTTCCTAATATGCTTGCATTTAAAAATTTAAAAATTTCCCTTTTTTAGTCAATCCTATCTCATCATGAATCATCTAATACTTATTATCCAACTTCACAATATCAACTATCTTGAGTTCTATGAGGGAAGCATATGTAGGCAAATTTTATCAAAAGATAAACATGCATAATATCATATATATAGCAAAGAGTCTATCGAGGTGCATGCAAGCATTGGTTTAGGATGATAAAATCAAAGGATCATCCATGGCAAACTAAGTTTCCCATACTAAGTACTAAGTTACTAATGAGTAGCATAAGATTACACACCTAAGCATACTAGATTAGTAAATAATATAGATAATAATGTCATAAATCAATTTCCCTTATTGCTCACTTCTTCATGTTTCTCCACAACCTTCTAAGACTTTTTTCGATTGACCTTACTCCACCACGTTGCTTATCTCGTAATTGTACTTGACGGTTGATGATTTCGGTTTGGCGGGTATAAAATGGTTCAAGGTGAGGGTCAATGTTAGGTGGGTTTTAAAAGACTTAAGGAACTTGATTGGTTAAAGACTTGACATAACGAATGGGAGAATGAGTGCTTACACGCAAGGTCCCTTCATCATTCCCATCGTCATCATCATCGTTGAGATGAGATGAGGATGGTTGATCGAAGGCGGAAGAAGAAGAAGAAGTGGAATGACGATCTCTTCTCGTGCCACGATCTCTTCTGGGTTTTCGCTCTAGTTGAGCGGCAAGAGGAGTCATGACACGATCGTACAAGACATAGGACTCATTTTCCAATTTAGAATTTTCCCTAACGATGAATTTAAACAATC